>JAOVVI020008645.1:1472-14072 GCA_028571085.2 Nepenthes alata
TTGTTATATGCATATGTTATCTTTTACTTTTTACAATTTAAATACGTGTATATGTATATAGTTTTACTGGTCATTTTAAAATTTTACTTAGATTTTATTAAATATTTAAGAAGTTTGCTAGTTTGTGTAAAATGAGTAAATATTTTAAAATATTATATTTATATATGAAATATTTATAAAGAAAAAGTTTTAAAAGCTTACATTTGGGCATTATATGTGATGTTTTATTCATGTCTTTTAAGTCGGACTTTATTTTACTATTTACTTTGATATTTTTATAGAGTAAAAAAATTTATATTTGTATCTTTTTAAAGTAAAAGTTTTGTATTTTTTTTCTTTAGGAAGGAAAAATTTTGAATATTTATTATAACGTTCATCGATTTTGCATTTTGATGAGGACCACCATAAAGAATTAAATAATACTAATACATTCAAATGTCATAATATATTCGAAAGGATTTAAAAATTACACCTATCATTTACGGTGATAAAAGAAAGTGATATTTAGCTTCATCCATAGAAAATAATACGTAGATGGCCCATCATAGGTTCAAATAATAGTGATTCGGTCTAAAATTATTGAGAATTCATGTAACTCTTATCAAAGTTAGTCTTTTGGTATTTGATTCTCAAATTTGGCATGTTATAAAATTTTTGATATTTATACCAACAACTGATTTAATATTTGAGATATTTGACTTTAAAACTTGCAAGTTTTGACCATCAGTTAAATTTATGATATCAAAATTTGGATGATTTTGTACATTTAAATTATTCGATATTCACATTTGGATTATGAACTTTACGTATGAAATTATATTTGGACACTCGATCGATTATTTGACATGTTTGGACCTTTAACTTTTATGAAATTTTGTACACGTTTATCGCTTTTGCTTCCTCACCCTGATTTATCAAATATTAATTTCGTTATAAATATATTGATACTTATTAAGTATTTAACTCATAATTTTATTTTTTTTAACATTTTTAAATTAGAGGGCTATAGATTGCTTGTAGGGATTTAGGATGAAAATATTCAAAGAGATTTTATATATGTTTTATGGTTATTGGACTTGTAGCATTTGGTTTTCATCTTTTCGTATGGTTAGTATGGTAAGTTATGGCCAATGTTTGATCTCTAGACAAATAGTCTGAAAATATCTTGTGGTCGTTGTGGTGATCTTTATCAGTAATTTATTTGATTTTTGTCAAGTTCGACCTGATCTTAGAATTTGCATTGGGAATTTTTTCTTTATGGTCACTAGCAATGATTCATGGATTTAATTATTATCACTATTTATTACTTACTTTTGAGCACAAGTTCGTGATGGTATTTAGAGACAGTAGTGATAATACAGAGGTGTAGATTTCAGACTTGGTGCGCTCGCTCCGCATTTGACGGGTGCTCGAACGCAGAATTTAAAATCCGGTATGCTCGATCAGCGCCCAATACGCTGTATAAAACGCGGTTCATATGTTCTCGAGCGCTCGACTTGATCGTGCCTCCTGTCCCTTCGCCGAGCGTACAAACACTTTGATCCTCACACGAGTCCCGTGTGAAGCTCCGGTAACTTTCCGTTTATTAAATTACCCACAATTGAATGACCAAAAGACCCAACACATATATGGTCCCTCGGTGTTGAAGTTACCATAAAACTGGCCGCGAGGTTATATTGGCTTGGAGATTTCGATTGTTGTTTCCTATTCATGAATTAATCGAAGTGAATCGATTGGGTTAAAGGGTAGCTCATATATGTAATGTTGTAATATCTGACTAATGAAAGTAAAGAATGGAAATCCCTTCAGTTTGGCACGACAATAAAGAGGCATATTGATGAAGTAATATTTGTGATCAACTCAGACAATTATATGATACAAATCATGATAGATGACATTGTCATATTACTTGTTGATCATGATGCAAACAAATAATATTTGTTACTACTACTGTATTTTCCAATGCTATTGTGATTTTAATCAAAATAAGCTGATATTTGCAATTAAATAATTATATGATACAGATCATGAAAGATGATAATGACATAATATTTGTTGACCATGACACAAACAGATCATATTTGTGACTGCTATAATATTGTGATTGTGATCAAAATAAATTAATGTTTATTTACGATCAATTGAATAATTATATGATACAAATCATAATAAATAATTGCTGGTATATTGCATATGATCATAATACAAATTATTTGAAGCAAATTCAATGGTTAGAAATGTTCAAATAATAGATGATATGAATAAAAGAAAAAAATTATTATAATTACTACTACTTAATCTATTCAAGATATTTTAATTTTTATTTTTTTATATATAGATGTAAAAGCTTAATAATTGAAATAAAAATTTTCAAATTAGTAAACTTTAAATTGGAACATGTTGATGTATTCAAACTTGTTCACATTGTATTAGTATACTGAACAACAAAGTATTATATGTTATGTTGTTATTATTTTTATAATTAAAATTTAACTTCCTATTATTGTTAGTTGATTGAATATTTTAATTATGACAAATAAAAATTATACTCACAATTGTTCAAATTTAATGGTGAAAAAAATATCACCGTTCAATATTCGATTATTATTAACGATGGTATTTATTTTCATGATTGTTTACCTTTGAAAACAAAAAAAGGATGAGGCCGAGAGAGTAGCAAGACAGCTGAATCAACAGAGAAGCATCTTTAAGGGTACATGGGCATGGTTATGAAGTATATAACTTACTTAGCTCTTCTGCGAACGCCTTCCTGATGGCATCTCTCTTGAGCTTAAGGGCTGCTGTCACTAAGCCGGATTCAGGAGTCCATGGTTCCGAAAGCAATTTGATCTTTGCAGGGATTTCAAATTTTTCCGAACGAGCCTTTTTAGCAGCCTGCAGGGGAGAAATGTAGGGTGAATTAGCAGGGCTGAGCCAGTTGATGTGGTTGAAGATGAAAATCATGAAATAAAATGATATACCCATCAATCATCGTCATCCTATTCAAAGAGGAAGACAACTGTATTCTCAAGAAAGGCATATGGCGATGATGCAAAGGAAGCCAACCAGTGCAGCAATGGATCATGCTCAACGGAAAAATTCAGCATAGTTTAGAAGAAGGTAAACTTCCAAGGCCACATATGCACTTTGCCCAATATTGTTTTTCCTTTTCCGTGAGTAATAGCTTTGTCCAATGCTTCTCGATATATTTGTAATCATCTCTATATATATAAATATTGGTCGATATATATCGGTATCGTGCCCCACGATACCTATATCTACCGTTACAGCGATAATATTGCACTATGCTTGTTGTATTAGTAATATATTAGTCGATTATTTAAAATGCTGACAGATATATCCAATATTTGACCTTTATTGGCGATATGGTATTGTAGCGTATGATTTTTAGAAATCTTTTTCTTTTGATACATGCGACATTGAAACGGCTATAACAAATACCGATACTGATATTTTCATTAGTGCCTCCAACAGTAGCCATGTGCCTACCAATAGTGGTAGAAAACTCTCTCAAATGCATTTGCAACTATATAAGCACTCTAAGGCAAATTTTATTTAAGAGGGAAAGCTCATTTTAGCTAAATCGACAAGGGTTCAGGAAACTCCTCTCATTTCAGCAGTATTTTCCTGAGAAGTTAAAAAATGGTAGACATGCCTGTACTAGCGATCCATGCACTTCCTTCACTGTTTCTGGTTTACTGCAAACTTCTGAAAAGTCGTTGAATCTAATTCCTTGCTTCGCTGCCCAATCTTGCACCGCAGGTTGTGAAGCCACCACAAGAGCCACGCAGTAGCTGTGGAAAGGATCAACATGCAGCATGATGTTGTCGACATAGGGGCTCACAATCAAAGCCGACTCGACCTGTGGCGAATATCAGCTTCAGAAACTATATGAAAAGAAAAAAATAGAACAAAAAAGCCATACTTTGCCAAGAGAAACATATTCTCCATGCTGAAGTTTAACAATGTCCTTCTTGCGGTCAATTATCTCGAGACAACCATCTCCATGAAACTGTCCGACATCACCGGTGTAGAACCATCGCATTCCTCTCTCATCAACCTTTCCACGACAAAGAACAAACAGCATTACTATCGACTGCGTGAATATTGTAGTTAGCCTCCAGAAAAAAAACTGTATATAGTTAAGAGGGCAAACTACCTTGTATACTTCATTGGTTTTAGCTTCGTTTTTGAAATATCCGACTGTAACATTGGGACCACCGATGACAATTTCTCCCCGAGGCATCGGTTTATCACTAATTTGATATCCACCTTCGGGCCAATCTATCAACTGAAACACTAGAAGTCACCTTAAAATCGAGATCACGAAATTTTTTCCTAGCAAATAGTGCAGAGCACTAAGCAGCTCTCAGTACACCCAACTATCAATAATGAAGGTTAGGGTAAAGACGGAATAACTGTGAATTAAGGCAAGACAGCCGCAAAATCACAAACGCCACACGCACTAGGGACAATAAAAATCAATATTGCTGTCTGGTTTCATGAATATATCATGAAAGTGTGCACTTGCAGAAAAATTTTGCCAGACCAGAGAAACCAGACAGCAATAGAATACTCTCTTATATTTCTGACCTTGATAAATGAGCAAGGAAGGGGAGCGCCAACACGACCAACAGATGTGTCATCAAATTCAGTAAAGCTCCCACCAGCACAAGTCTCAGTGAGCCCATATCCTTGACCTATTGGTGCACTGATAATGACAGCCAAATATAAGTGTGTGTTAACAGAAAAAGATCAATCTCATTAGTCAACATTCCAGGAAAGAGAGGTTATTAAAACTCTAAGTTAGAGTAAACATATAATAATGGGAAACAGAATCTTTTAAAACAAATAAGACACCTCGACTACCATTATTTCAGTTTTTCTTGTTCTGAACTGCATTGAGATACCACTATATTCCATCCATGAAGAGAGATGAGCCAAATGACGTTTATCTACTAAATGGGACTGTATTTAAGCCCTATACTTACAACTAGATTATCTGAAGGAAGCAGAAAATAATTTCTTAGCTTCTTTCTTTCACCAGTGCTAGCTAAAAGAGAGTACATACTAAATTGGAAAAATGACACATGGACTTTAATAGAGTCATCATGGTTACAACTTGCAAAACCAAGTCCTAATGTCATAAAAAAAATTAAGTTACATATAACAGACAGACAGGTTGAAAATGTAAGCACAATTTTTTTCCAGACACTTAAAAAAAAAACATTGTAATCAGTAGAAGTTTGGCAACTATCTAGAAAACTCTCATTGGAAAAGTCTAGTATTTTTGAAACATCAAAATTTAAAATGCTCTTTCAAAAGGAGTAACATCTATGTAAGATGGATACGAGTTCTTTAAAACACAAGTGCTTATCATGCTTAAGATCTGAGACCGAAAAAAACAGAGCACCGAGGAAATGCTGCATCCTGCAGCAATAATTCTTTCTAATGACCTTCTATATCCGAGAGTTATTAATGTTCTCTCCATTTTAGGCTCCCCCTGAACCAAATAGTTAGGATTAGAAGTTGGATGAATGAACGGTAGATATTGAATAGCCATTTAAATCATTTGATACAATCTTCCCTATTCATTTACCCAACTTCTAATATTGATAATTGGGTTCACTTGAGAGCATAAAATGTGGAAGGACCATAATAGCACTCCATATATCCTCCATCCCATAGTATTGTAAATAATATTATATTGGGTTGGGCATATGAATCTCACAATTGGTGAAGAAACTTGAGATTCAATTGAATTTTCAAGTCTCAGATTTGAACAAATACATGTCACCAACACTAGTAATCAAGTCCAAGTAACATAGTTTATTTCTCTTAGAGAGGAGCACTTCTCCTGGTTGAAGAATAGAGAATGATGAAATACCCCCCCCCCCTGCCATCACAAATAAATAGCCATTTCTTGTTTTAACAAGAGAGTGAATCCCCAAAAGATATTGAAGTAAAGAAAGTTCTGAAGCCAAAAGTAATTGAAGAGTTCCCCTTTGGTAATTTCTCCCACTAACAAATAAAAGTTAAGGACGGACACAATTGTTGCAATTGGAAGCAAGGAACAAAAAGACTGTACAAACTTGGAAAAAACACTGATTAGACCTTAAATGGTGAGAAGAGGAAAGTTGGCTATAAATCTACTAAAAAAGGCACAGACAAGAAGGGAAACATACTTAACTACAAAAAAAAGGGCCTGCAATAACTCTTAGCCAAAACATTAATTAGATTTCAGTTTCACAACAGGCAGGAAGCTGTGTAGAGATATATGCTAAATAGGGGAAGACAGCATAGGAAGGAAATTTGTTCTGTAAGTGGAAACCAAATTTATAGTTTGGCTTTCAGAGTGATACATTAACAAAAATGAATGCACTTCAACGAAAATCAATCACATCAGCATCCTTGAGCTTAAATAGTGCAAGTGAAGCCAGTAACAGAACCGGTTAAAAAATACAGATCCAAAAGAAAGAATCAGTTAAGGATGCTGATGTAAAGGGGCACATGAGAACAGAGTTGTTGAAGTGACTAAACAGAGAAGATCAAAGGAACAAAGCAAAGTTTCTTCGAGAAGATATGAACTTTTCTGAACATACTGGTCGTGAATAATTGTGTGAGATCAAATTCTAGCACAAGGATAGTTTGCTCTCGAATGTGCACTATGTGGAGCTATAAGGGAGAAGATGGCTTCATTTTAGGATCATAGTGCTAAGTTTGATGTAATTTACTTAGGTGACAAGATCCCTTGTGTGCACAAGCTTCCAATGTCCTAACAATAATAGTCTAACTCAGTTTACTTTAAAAGAAAAAAAAGAAAACAAAGAAGAAAAGCACCTTTTAACAATAAAGTGAAAGCCTTTACTGACCCAAAACAGATGTTGATAAATCTTTGAGTATCACCGGAGAGAGGAGCACCTCCAGAGAGCATATACCGGATGCGGCCTCCTAGAATAGCTTGAATCTTTCTAAACACCAGAAAATTCCATAGAAGCTTTTCTAGGCCCCATGCGCCGAACCAACTACCATTTATAGCAGCCAAGCGACGGGCATATGCAAATTCAAATAATTTCTTGGACAGTCCACTTTTTGCATCAACCTGAAACAGAAACAAAACAAGTAGGTAAGGTATTGCAAGCACAAGTAGAGAATGGCATCACACATCAATTAAACTTCACCAAAAGAGTTCCTGAAAACCATTCTTCTCAAGGTCCTATCCAGTCAACTTAATGTTCTACATCAACCAACTTTCACAAAAGAGTTCCTGGAAACCAACCTAGCCGATCTAATTTGATGTTCTTCTCACAGCAACATGTAAACAAACGGTCAAATATTCTCCTTACTTCAATGAAATAGCGTATGACCTTCATCGATTCAAAATTTGCAGCAACTACATTTGTCAATCACTACCATATTGTAAACCGATTCTCAATAATTGCAGGGCCTGAATGAGTCATTCACCCAGGCTGAGTCATCTGGATTCAGCCTGGGATGGATAAATGGATAGTAACGCCTTTTTCTTAGGATTAAAACTAACGAATTTAGTAGCCTTTCTTACCCAGCTAATTCCAAGCTATTGACAGGAACTACTTTATCTATGACCCTTGAATTACCATTTCATTAAGTTTAGCCACTTGTTTGTGTTGTAAACGAACCTTATTGTATCTTTCGCTTATTCAAGAAACAAAAAAGAAAAAAAAAATCAAGGAGGTGCAAGTGTGATCCTTTACAATTTTGCATTGGAAAACAAAACACATGCATGATCCCTACAGGTTTTTTCTGTTCTTTTCAGTAACCATTTTAGGGGATGTGGTGAGGAGATTGGCAAGATTTGTACATTTTTTAAGTTTCACACCTTCTTTCTCACACCATCTCGAACACGATCCAGAATTGCTGGCACAGCTGTCAGAAGTGTTGGCTGCAACACAGAGGCATCTCCCTTTGTACCACCTTTTATCTTGTTTGATGTGTCTGTCAAGGTCAATGGTGATCCATATCCAATACTACATCCAATAGCAACCATTATGCTCTGCAATACAAAAGCTACATAATTTGTCATGAATAAAAAGAATACCAGATGAACCCATACTCCATACTGAAATTGAGGAGTCTTTAAACAATATACCTCAGCCATCAATTCAAGGATATGAGCCAGCGGTAAGTACGCTAAATAAACATCTCTCTTATCAAGTCTGGGAACAATGGTCATGACAGCTGAAACAGTAGAAAGTATGTTTCTATGTGTCATCATTACACCCTGCATGAGTTGAGACAAACAAAATTAATTCTCATTTCCTCAAGCACCATCATCTCACAAAAAAAAAAACAAAAAACAAAATAATCTGGAAAAAGGAAGACAAGGGAATGAAAAATGGTTTAAAGGGGGAAGCTTTATCATTTGATATGACAATGGCATAAGACACTTTAAGCTCCAAATTTCAAAATTAGCCAT
Organism: Nepenthes alata; assembly: GCA_028571085.2. Lineage (NCBI taxonomy): Eukaryota > Viridiplantae > Streptophyta > Magnoliopsida > Caryophyllales > Nepenthaceae > Nepenthes > Nepenthes alata. The sequence goes on from JAOVVI020008645.1 coordinate 9,949, forward strand.
CTAGTGAAAGGTCAATCATCAAGAAAATAACGACAGCAACTGGTGAATGGCATCAAAAGATAATAAAACAAAACTTGCATATTAGTTGTCACACAACAATGGGGTGAAAAACAACAAAAGAAAGTATATAGACCATAAAGCAAATGCTCCAAGCATTCAACTCACCTTAGGCATCCCAGTACTCCCACTTGTATACATTATAACTGCAGTATCAGCTGGAAGGGGTAAATCAGGATCAACAGGGTTCTCTCTTCCAAGCACTCCCACAGAAGCAAATGAAGTCACTGCCCATCTTCCATCAACCAAAGAGACATTAGATGATAATTCATCATCCATATATATTACACGTTTCACGGTGTCAAGCTGTCTGCTAATGTCCACAAGTTTCTTCATTTCCTTCTGTCCACAGATCACTGTCGTGACCTCTGTCTGGAAAAAAATAGCAAGGGAAATTTAATGCAAAGCATAGATATAAAGGAGGAAAATAGGCCTGCGACAGAAAAGAAAAAAAAAGTTGGAAATTTTCAAATCATATCGGCTGAAAGATACATGAAATAATTAGGTTAAATTTTGAATGAGAAGAGATAGAATATAAAAGTGATATGGTTGTACCATGATGAAAATGGCATGACATAGCTCAGCCTTGTGAAGGTTAGGGGACCATAATGAATTGAAATTTTACGTGGTCTATGTGATTATCCTCATGAATTTTTGTTTCATATATATGAGAATGGCATAGAGCTCATTAAGAGAATGAGAGAGAGAGAGAGAGAGAGAGAGACCTCATTAAGTGAATGGCATAGAGCTTCCTCCCCCAGAGATGCATATATGGTCACAACAGTTATGTTGCGCCTGAAGCAACCCTGATCAGATAAACCATGTTATTTTTGCTTTGCTTTTTGATCAGGAGGAAATCACATCAAATATATGAGAATCTTTCCAAAGGAACCAGATACAGGAAATACTGCTCCCCGAATATTCAATGGAACTAGATTTGGGATAGACTGCCCACTTTTATAAATCAGAAACACCAGCAATACTCGCAAAAATGTTGCTGAAGGATAAATCATGAACTCAGATAGAAACGAAAACTTATGGCTCTAATAATCTAAAATTTCCCTGTTGATTCTCTTGAACAGAAAATTAGACATGCTTAAAAGACTAGGGCATTCATGATGAGCACCTGCAATGCAATAAACCATTCTTCCCGAGTATCAGCAAAGATTGCAGCACGCTCATTTCTTGAATGGCCAAGTTGCATTAATCCAGAAGCAAAATTACACACTGCTTCAAATGTTCTTCCATAGGTCAGCCACTCATACTCTCCCAAATGAAGCTTCTCGAAGGATCTACCATCTTCTGTAACTTCAATCTCTCTAGCAATCAGTTTTCGAGTTCCCAGAAGGGGCTTGTCATGGTGCTGTTTGCATGACTCATCAAACAGTTCAGCAAGGGTTGAAACTCCCTCCCAGGCAGACGTCTTTGGGGAACTAAACCGACGGTTTCTAATAGCATAACCTGGTTCTCCACCAACATCAACAGGCAACCCACGTTTTTTTCTACGATTGGTATTATGAATGACAAGAGTGAACAGAAGAGGAACAAGGATTCCAGTAATATAAGGAACCATATTTTAGTGCATTGAAGGTCCTGAACCGATTTGGAGAAGTCAAATTCTAACAGCACAGAGCCATTCCACTTCAGTTCAGATCCATTATATCTTCAACAAGGATGCACTAGAGTTCCCTAACAAACAAAATCATGTCCATTAAGTACATCAGATTTAAACCAAAATCTCAACCAAACTGTCCTCAATTACTCGCATATATTAAAGGCCTACAACTTTGTCACTTCAAAAAGCCACATGTCAAATTAAAAAGATAGAATGAACAATGAGCAAGTGAACTGCAGAAAAAAAAGCACATCAAAAATCAGTCTCCGAATTCGATATAACGCATAGCCTTCTTGAATTTAATAAATAGGTAAATAATAGTCCAAGATGATTGTTCACTAGTTCTATTAACGTCAGAAGAATTTTTTAAAGGTGCTAAGGTGGCACAAAATAAAACAATTCAAAACTGACAGACCAAACCAACTGCCCACATTCTAGAGAAAAAATAAGTTCCAAACCCTTGTGCACAGGTATAAATATCCGCAGACTTGCAAAGTGTGAAAATGAAGTATGGGGGATTCAATATGGCTAACAGAAACCTTCACCCAAACTCTGAAAACTCTAATAGCACAACTGAAGTGAATAAGTGGACCATTTGCATTAAAAATTCAAATTCATTGATAAGTGATAACAAAAGGGTTTATAAGAAGGACCAGCCAATGTTGTAGAAATCAGCGCAAAATTATCCTAGAAACTATGAGAACCAACATTGAAACAATCAAAACACAAAGGCAGCAAAATGGAATCCACAAGATAGTAAAAAGATGATCCAAGATCAATTATTTTTATAGACTGTCAAGTTCAAGAATCCTTTGGAGCTACTGTTTCTATAGACTTGATTTAGCACTGGTTAAAGTGAAAGTTGTGTGAAACTTCACCTGCTATTGTAATGTAAACTACCAAAATGTGAGTCATATCAATCAATCAGTACAACACCTCACATGCCATTTCATATATAAACTTAACTATCACCGTATTCAAGCTCATATGAATATGAAAGGCAAATTAAGCAAAAAGATTGCAAGTTATTATCAAAGAAAATGTACCGAAAAGGCTGTAATTTGACTTTTTAAGGCCAAACATTACCACATTTGACCATTATTCCGAAAAGTTCTATCAATTTAAGATTTGAAAAGTTGATATTGGAAAATTTTCTAAGACTATGTGACTGTAGAATAATTTCACATGGTAAATTGATAGAATTTTTTTGCAAAATGATATATCACAAATATGTCTGCTTAAAGTCAAATGAGACCATCTTTGGTGACACTTCTAAATTGGCGCGGAAATTCCCAGTTTGCGATCAAACTACTAACACGTCCTGGGAACCGTTGAACTTGTCTTTCGAGTCCACCTGATGATTGAGAAAAGCTTAAAGAAACATAAATGTGCCTTTTCTTATTGTAAATTAAAAGACTACAACAAATGACTGAATTTAAAATGTACAAGGATCATTTATTCTGGATTTTGGAAAACACAGCATCACGTGATATCAATTTTGCTACAATCCCAGCACCACGAAGAGTTCTTTTTTTTCCCTTTCTGTTTTCACGTCCTAAATTAACACGATTGCAGAAGTTTAAGATCAAACCATAGCCTTCTACTATGTCTTCAGAGCATGCAATTTACGCCAATGACTAATGAGCATTAATTTGCACTGACAGCAAGCTCTCTAGAGTTCATTATTTGTTTTACAACTCATAGATCATCACAAATTTAAAATGATGAAAAACGAATTCAATGCATTCATCCAAATGTTGGATCTAGAATTTTGTTATGTCAAACGAAATCATTGAACATGAGGATATTTAAGAAAGCACATGGCGAACCTCTGCCCGTGCAGCTTCAGCGGAGCGGAGCAGCTGAAACTACCTCTACATGTCTTCTCTTCTTCCCCCTCTCCCTCTCCCTCTCTCTCTCTCTCGATGTTTCGTCGGAGAAATCGAGTTGCCTAGCTCTACTGTCCATTTCCAGCATTTATGCGACCCAGAAACCGATGACGGTTTTTTTTTCTTTTTTTTCAGTCGGTTTTTTTTTTTTTTTTGGCAAAGCCGAACGGCTTTCTACTTTTGTCAACTTCGGACCCTTTAAAGATGTATTTCTAAGTTCTTTTAACTATAATCATTTTAAATTAAAATTTATTATATTTTAATTATATATATTTTTTAAATATAATTCCAATTATAATTAATAATTTTTTTAAATATTTTTTAATATATAATCAGTAATAAATTAAGAATTAGTAAATTAGTGATAAAAAATTAAGAACAAAAAATTTATAACATGTGTAACATTTTTATATTAAAATTATAACATAGTCTAATTTATTCAGCTATTAAATGGCCAAACAAAATACTTATTTAAAAAAGATAAAATAAAAAATATAACTATTTATATATTTTTATTTTTATATATTATAATTTTAATAATTTAGCAACCAATTGTTACTAAC
>JAOVVI020008646.1:0-14071 GCA_028571085.2 Nepenthes alata
TTCCCTTACTTATTTTGCTGGAACTCCTCATGGGTCACTCCCACTTCGACTGACTTTACCAATTTCTTCCTTTTTCGCTCCGGATCCACCAGTTTGTGTGTGGATCTTGTGCGTCCAGCCATGGTTTCAACCTCCCCTGTTTCCTAGTGACTCCCGGCGCCAATGGCACCTCCCCTGGCTGTGAACCCTTGTCAAACTCCCACGGTTGGGCGTTGTCAGCCGTAGATCCGACCCGGCTTCTCTCGCAAGCCCTACGACTCGCGTGCTGCCATGGCAATGTGCTGCAGCCCTGCCCTGTTTCAGGCACTACCCTATGTCTTGGCACCGCTCATCAAGCGCATGCCTTACGCCTACCAGGTGCTAAGTGTTGCTCCTGTCACACACCGACACACACGCCACCACACCCACTGCACCAAACATACACAAAAAAAAAAAACAAGTCTCCGATATAACATTATTCCGATGTTCTTAAAGTCCTCTCTTCTGTGTGCATTTCAAATTTCGGGCCCGCAAAAATCATTTACTCGCAAATCGATCAGCAAGAGTAATCGGCCAAGTGGGTTCTCCGCCCCCGATCGGTTCATTAGTCCCGAGGCTGAAGCCTTGTTCACCATGCACATGTCTCAGCGGCAACTCTCCCTTGAACGGGAAGTCTACCTCTCCTCCCTCGATCCCTCCATCTCATCCGTCTTCACTGACCGGCATTAGGAGCCGGTCCTCACCAATTTGGTTGCTCCTCCTACTATAATCATTCAAGAATTCTACTCCAATATTCATGACTCTCACATCCTTTTCGACCTTCCTGCGGGGCGACACCTCCGGATTACTCTAGATGTGATTGCCTCGGTTCTCGGTCTTCCTCGGGTAAAAAATCCCAACTACCCCTACACCCCGTTCTCTAGACCACATTTCCATGAGATCGCTACATTCCTTCGTAGCTCACCCATACAGTGGAATGGGCGATCTTTCAAAATGTCACTTCTATACCCTCGACGCCGGGTCGTAAGTCGCATTATGCTCACGAATATTTTTTCTGTCTCTCACTTCTCTTTCATCCCCATTGAAAAAACCATGTTTCTTTATATTCTCTTGAGTGGGCAGCCTATTGATTTGCCGTTCCACTTCTACTATCACATCATCTCCCAATTCAACACCCGCTAGGACGACAACCTCCCCCATAGTTATCTCATTCAGCGACTGCTTGTTAGACTAGATCTTCCTTTTCCCGATCTTCCTCGCCTCCAGCTTGCACGCCCTATCACATCCACAACCTTTACCCAAAGCCAGTCCCACACTCACCGCTTCTCAAAGGATCCCAGTGAGCCGTTAGATGAGCCTCTCCTCGAGGTTCCTTCCTATCAGCCCGAGGGTAGACCGCCTTACTCCGTCTCGTCTTACCCTGACCCCTCAGATCCTGAATCGTCCGCACATCACCGGCACTCCACCTTGTCCTCCGTAGCCTTGATGAGCCAAATGTCTCGTCTTTCCAATCGCTTTGAGTGCCTATATTTATCTCAGGAGCGCATCTACGCGTCTCAATCTTAGTTGAGTTCGGATCTCCTTGCTGGTTTTGAGCGTCTTGACTCCTGCTTGGCAACTCAGGAGGCTGCACTTAGACGGTTGCTGCGTTAGTATGGTCATCAGTCCTCCGACGATTCTTCTGAGTCCGAGTGATCCCTTCTCTTTGGCTCTTCATGACAAAAATGGGGAAAGCATCTTTTTTCTATTTCTATTAGGGAGAGACATTCTTTTGTTATATTGTGTATTGTTCAGAAGGAGTTTTTCTTATGTTATTCTAGGGGAGTTGTGATGACTTTATTAGCTTGATGTCTTTATAAGTTTTGTCGACTTCATGAGTTTTGATGACTTCATGAATGTTCCTGCTCTTTCATGTCATTTATATTGATATATGCTACTGTGCATGGTTGCCTTATTTTTATCATACTATAGACATATTATCTCTATTTGTATTATGTATGTTTATACTCACCATGGTTGCCCAGGCACCCCTGCTATAGTATCGGCACGACAGCTACAGTAAAGGCACAAGAGTTCTCGTGTCCCTGGTCATTTACCTTTTGTATTATTTTTGTTTCTCACTAGTGTAGATTTTTATATACACAGACTCTATCTCGATAGTGTCTGAACTCGTGCTTCTCTTGTATTTTTTACTTTATGTGATTTTGTCATGGAATTGCCAAAAGGAAAAATTATTAGGATCATTTTTGTGTTGGTATATTCCATGACCATATTTGGTCGTGTGTCGATGTTAGGTTGTGTTCATTGAAATACTGCATCAACTTATTTCGATGATTGTCCATTCCCAGTGTCCTGCACTTGCTATTTGCCTAATCTGCGCTTGAACCCAATTTCCAGTAGCATCGCACCTAATATTTGCTTGCCAGCCGCACAAGACCCAATTCCAATAGTCTCGTGCCTGCTGTTCACTTATTGTACGCTCGAGCGCCAAAACCAGTAACCTTGTGCCTGAAGCTCGCCGCCCTCTTGCTCAAATGACAATGCATTTCCCTCTTGAAACCCTAGGTGCGCTCACCACTCACGAGCGCCGCGGCAATGGTTATTTTTTTAAACGTATTTTTCGAACCTCCCTATATATTTTCTTCCTTCTTTTGGTTGCCCTACTTCTTACTTATGCATTATGGGGCGCCCACTTTGAGAGAAAACTAATCATCATGCTTTAATCATTTCTCCATTTGAGAAAACCTCAAATACATTCTTGTGTTCTTGTGATAATGGTTTTCTCACCACTTTCACTTTACAGTTATAACTCTACCTACCCATTTACCTTCGTTGGCGACGTTGATAGTGTGAATAAGAAGTTTCGGTGGTATTTAGTATTTTAAGCAGTTCGTGAGGGAAAATTAACGTGAAGACCGAAAGGTGTCCGATTTCGTTATCGTGGGCAAATTGAATGAGTTCATTGGTAGAGATCACATGACAAGAGCAAGTCAGCTAGATTAACGCGTCGTTACCACCCAATCTTTAAGTTGATTTTCATAGTGCACATCTTCCCTAACCATTGAAACCATGATGGTTTTACTCGATAGCCGTGGTTATCGAGGTTTCCCTTCGTCACCTAAAAAATTGCGTCTTTATATTATTATTTATTGCTTTACACTTTATGCTTGTTGCTGTTTACTCCAACTAGATTGAAATATTCTTTACGTATATTGAATATTTATTTTCATATTACTTCCGTTAATTTATCAAATGGTCGAAACTTTTGTGTGATTTGGGACAAAAAATTCCCTTCAATGTGTAAGTTGTGTTGCAAAGCATCCGACATGGGAAAGTAGAAAAGGTTGTGGATGCTTATAAATGTGTCTTGGTCAATGACACATACCCGTATGTGTGTGTGTAAGCACTGCGTGTGTTTGCATCTACGCATGCCTGCCACCAACACGTGCGCGTACATGTAGTGCAACGAGATCTCCCCTGTTGACAGTTTCCCAGTCCTTAAACAATCTCGTGATTTCACTATGATATACTCAAGTAGTTTACTCATTAAGTAGTAGTGCCACAATGTGTTAATTGGGAAAACTCTATTAAATAACACCTCAAATTTTAAGGATGGTAAACATTTGGTGATGCACGAAAGATTGCCAAGTTAATGACACAATACATCATAGAGGGAGGACAGCTTGCTGCATCCTTCAGGAACTTATAGCACGAATAACCACAATGCCTCCATCTCCGAAACCAGCTGGCAGGTCCGGCAATTTAAGAATTCAACAACAAAAGTTCGAACTCCAGCAGGTAATCTACAACTACATAGATCATAAAATTCAATTCTAACCATGATATTCTAGATAAGAAGATGAAGTAATGCACAGAAGAAATCACGGAACTAGAGACCCCAAATTAATACACCGCAGATCAATACCGAGATCAAGGACGATTACCTAACACCAGCATCACCAACAATGCCAATGGCCATACCAGCGCCCAAGCCGGCGAGTCCACAGGCGATACCAGACGAGAAGTGGGCATAGCCGTCGAAGAGATAATAACCTTTGGCCTTGGGATTAATCCCAGTACTAATGATAACAGCAATAATCAAACCATAAATACCCAAAACACCAGCCATAACGACGGGAACTATAGACTTCATAACCAGCTCCGGCCTCATGACTCCCATTGATGCCACTCCAACCCCACTCTTCGCTGTCCCATACGCTGCTCCCATACCTATAATCAATCACGAAGATAAAACATCAAGCAAACTAAGCTCGAATTTATTTTCAGTTCCTTACTACGCAGCAGAAGTCCAACTGAAATTGGAGAAACAAAAAAGAACAAACAAATCGGAAAGTGGAGGATTAGAATCAGGGTTAATGAAGTACAGGAGAAGACGAGGGCGGAAGCGGCTCCAAGAAAACCGAAGAATGGCGCTGTTTCATCTCCGTTGAACGCAGAAGACATCCCGGAGACTGGATCTGCTGATCGGAGTAGAGCTGATTGAATCTAGAATGCCGGGGTAGCAGGAGTGGCTTTCCTGGTAGCGTGAATAAAATTGAACACGACAAGCTAATTGATTGCATTTCTACGGATGGTGGAATTTAATATTGTAAATTTATTTTTTTTTATTTTTTGATGGGCCCAGTATAAAAAGGCCCAATTACAGTAAGGCCCAGTATAATAAAATCCAAACATAATGAAGTTTTATCTAAATTAATATTAAGGCTGAATTAAAAAATAATAATATGAAAATCGTCTCTTAGATCATCTCTCGTTCATCTCATACCAACATATAGTCTATTTGCTAGGACCTTATTACTATATCTATAAATAAAAATAATACTTTATGAAGCAGTATCTTTGACTCATTTTTTATTTTATTTTTTTATTTTTTTATTTTTTTTAATATTAGAAAAATACTAGATATAAAACAAAGATAATATTTTAAAAAATAGCTCACTTACGTATTTAAGAGTTACGTATAACAAATTATTTGGGCCTTAACCATTTGTTGCTATTTTAATTTCTATAATAATTTTTTTTTATTTTGATATTAATTTTAAAATAATCAAGAATTATATTATATAATATTTTATCTATGCATGTACTAACTTAATTTTTAATTTTTTTATTTATTTCTCATCAAATTTATCCCATATTAAATTAGTCAAAATAATCACATGTAATGTCAATAGCACGTGTAACTATAAAAATTAATATTTTATAATTTTTAGCATTTAAAATAATATTTAAAAATAAAATAAAAATCTAATTAAATTTATGCATGTCAGATTAATTAAATAACTATTTAAGAACAATAAAAAAATAGCTATAACTATAAATTACTTTGAAACTAGTTTTAAACTCCTAAATCATAATACCATTAATTTCAATTATTTATAAGTTTTAGCATTTAAGATATTACGCGAAGAAAATATAACTTTAGCAAGCTTAAAATAGTTAATATAGTGTGAAATAAACAATTATTTTGTCACATAAAAGGACAAAAAAATAAAAAACGCTTAAGGGCAACAAACCCAAAAAACGACAAGGTTAAGAGGTGGGGCTACCAAAACGACAGCGCATCAATGGCTCGCTCTACGGCGAGCCGTGCCGTCTGCTCTACGGCTCCGCGAAGCCAGGGTATCTTAGTCGCAAATCAGTACGGATAGAAAACTCCGGAATCAAATTATAGCGAACTAGCAGTGTTTGCGTGCCGGAGAAAACGAGCGACGGAGGGAGAGATTAAGAGTGAGAAAATGGCAATAACGCTGAACAATGGCTTCAAGATGCCGATAATTGGTCTTGGTGTATGGCGTATGGAAAAGAAGGACGTTCGAGACCTCATCATTAACGCCATCAACATCGGCTATCGTCATTTTGACTGCGCTGGTACTCTCTTTCTCTCTGTAGTATGATTCTCTCCGTTAGATAGGATATCCAACATCGGTCATATATTAACCTTCTTCAATCAACTGTAATTGCTATCAGAGACGATTTGTTTCAGAATGTTCTTTTATCAAGGTATATTGGTTTTCGATTTGTTTTCCAGGCAAAAAGGTGTACATGGAAGAAATGACACAAGCAGATTTCACTAGGGCTAGACTTTGTCAATTTTGAATTAGTTAAAACTGTAGAAAAGTATTATCTACACTCGAGTCAATTGTATCACCATCTTTTAATTTAACTTTATTTTATTTTATATCTGTGAAATAAAAAAAATATTTACAAACATTATCAGTTTATTTTTTCTTTATTTTCAATACAATTCTTAATTTTGTCTTGACCAATTGTATTGGTAAATTCTGTATTTAGTAATAAAATTAGATTAATAATTGACCAAATTTCGTTTCAAGAAATTCTAAAGTATAAAGTTAAAGATTACATGCTTCAGAATTTTCTACATCCAATCTCAATAAAACTTTTTTACCTATTGCGGATAAAATTGAGAAAATCGAAAGTTAAGATTAAAGCTTAAAAAGTGAAAAGATGGTCACATTTTTTACTTTTTTAATCAAATAAAATTGGGTTGTTTTTCCTATTAATTTTCTTTCGCCAAGTTAGCTTATTTTGGATTTTACAAGGTGCTTAAAAACATGCTTCAGCAATTATGTCTGAATATATACACACACCTACATACATCCCTTTTAAATTTTCAAAATTTAAAAAATTGACTTGATTTTATAAATATATAATAAAATTAACTTAAACAGAATAAAATAATAAAATTAAAGAAATAAAAAATAGTATATTTTTAACACTGTTGTCTAGCAACTTCTTATGTTCAAGCGGTGAGGAAAATAACAAGAGAGGCTTATGTCTCATTAGATAGGGTTGATTACATGTGATGGGTCCAGTTATGATACGAGTTGATCCAATAGCCAACCCATTTGCCAGCAAAGTCCAATAAGGAGCAAGGCCCAAGAGATAGTCCAGCCAGCGCATCTATTACAAGCAGACCCAAGGAGAAACAACGAGTCAATATCAGCAGACAAGCTCTATGACTTAGCCAATTATGGCCCAAGTCCACCCTCCATCTCAGTGATAGCAATCTGGTAGCGTAGGAGACGTCGGCGCAACAGGTTCCGGCCAGTGGTGGAAGCGGTCAACCGTGGGGAACCACCGTGCCTGCCGACCAACGACAGTCCAACCAATTCACACAAGAAACAGCTTGGCCCCTGACGGCCACCACCGCCTATGGCCATGTCACCGCCACAAAACGATATCTGACAACGGTGGCTCCCGTCAACGCTCTAGCGACCGGCGAATCCTAATGGGACACCTATCACAAGCCTTGGCATCAAAACCTTCTCTACGGAGCAATACAAATACTCCTCACTATCTCAAGAAAAAAGGGAGAATTCTCAAACTGACAGAGGATCAATCAAACCCTCAGCTAAAGCATCACTCGAGTGAGATACAAGAGCTCAAAAAGAACCAAGCTCTCTTTCCCCTACACAGCTCTTTCTCCTCCTCACAAAGCCACTTGTTACCAAATGCATCCTTAGTTAGCCACTTACCGAGTGCAGCATATCGGAGCCCAATCCTCCATCTCACCAAGCGGCTTCCTACCGAGCGCATGTAGGAACCCAGACCTCCTCTCACATCCCCCACATACGTGCAACTCTGTATTCTTTAGATCCATCTTACATCTTTTTATTTTCTTAGAAAGATTTCTAATTTGAGTATCGAAGAATAAACCGGGGAGTGAGGCCCGCCAATTTTCTAACCTCTCGTTCGTTGTTTGTGGTATACAAGTTCTAGGTTAACAAAGACGGAGACTAGACCCGCTCTAATTCTAGTTCGACCCACAGTGAAAAATCGAGTGATTTCTTAATTTGTACCACAATCCAGATATTGGGACGCATTAACATGTATACGTTTTTATAATTTTACTTGATTTGGTGTAATATCCTCTAATAGCACAAATAATTTTAAATTGTTTTTAATCTCATCATTTCAAGTTGTCTTAAGTCTAAATTTTTATTTCCTTTCGCTGCAACTAACTTTTTTTTATTAATGGTGCTTCTTTTGGTCTAAGTTGCAAATGTTTGAACCATCTTAAATATATTTCTTTCATCTTAATTTTTATAACTTCTAAGCATTTACAAATATATACATTCATTATCTTATCTTTCAGTGTGATTTCGATCATCCATTTTAATATTTTTATCTCTGTAATGCTTAATTTTTTTTTACATATTATTGTTTGACTACCAAATATTATAATTCTCTCAATATAGCGGGTCTAATGACTATTTCATAATTTTATTTTTTATTTTAGAGGTATATTTTTATCACAGAGTATACCTGATGTTTTCTATTTTAATCATCCTTTATTAATCCTATGTATCACGTCATCATTTATCTCTTCACTTTATTGGATTATAGATCCCAAAACAAAATCTATTATTTTTCAAAATTTATTGATTATTGATTTTAATTTATTCACGATTCCGTCTAAAAATACTGAAATTATACTTTATATACTCTATTTTACTTGTCTTAAGCTGTTTATATCCGAATTTCTCAAGCAGTGATCAGTGATGAAAGCTTGTTCAAAATTTAACAATTTTGTTACATCTAAAAATTAGAAGTCTTAGTTTCCGTTCAAGCAGCTGTGTTTAATCTCCTGTAGGTAAGAGGAAAAAGGAAAATTTGAACGAGAACAGTACAACAATGCTAGGTTTTTAAACAATCTTTCCTTCTGCTTGAACGTAAGAGGGCTATAAAACCAATGAGAAGGTCTAGTCCTAGACATCATAAAAAAAAACTTTAAGCTTTGCTTATTGGTTGCATCTGCTTCTATCATTTCTCAACTTCTATCAGCAATACATGGTGTTTGAGTTGGAGCAATATTGCCGTTCAAAATCATCCCTGGATCGGAATAAAGTTAGTAAGGTTATAGTTAACCAATTAGAAGTTGAAACTCAGCCCTAAATCCAACTTGCTACCATATTAGAAACCTGAATTGTTTGGTCAACTATTGAATACGTTATCTTCCCACTACATGGATTGTTGTACTTCTATGGACCCAACCAACTAGTTGGTCATGACATCCTAATTGTTTTATTTGGTGCCTATAGACTTTGCTAACCCACCACAAAATGAACTTATCTTTGCATAGCCAATCTGTAGGTTCAAATTTTATTTTGTCACATGGCTGTGAAACTACTTACATGGAATGCTTAAGAATACCAGGCAAATAGGGAATATCTTTCCTAAAAGGTAAAGGAGAGGAAAGTTTTCTTTCTTTATTTGTTATCGTATAATCACAAATCCCTTGTAACCAATATGATATTTGGGGGATGATCAATTAGCTTTCAAACTGTGTGTATGTGTGTCGTCGAGGTAGAGAGGGCTCTTTTCCTCCATGGACTACCAAACATTCTTTTGACTGCTCTGACAAAGGCTATATTTAAACTCCCTAACGAGTAGCAAGGGAGGGGGGGGGGAAGAAAGCTTCTCCATTAATGCCCATAACCTTGCATTTTGTGAGATGTTGATGGGTTAATGATATTTGACTTTGATTGGTTTACAGTTGATTACCATAATGAAGCAGAAGTTGGAGAGGCGCTTGCAGAAGCATTTCAGTCTGGGCTTGTTAAAAGGGAGGATCTTTTCATCACCACTAAGGCCAGTCTATTTTCAATTAAGAATTTTCTTTTTGGGGTCAAAATGTATGCTAATTTTACATCGTACTATTACAGTTATGGAATTCAGACCACGGACATGTGCTTGAAGCCTGTAAAGACAGCTTAAAGAAGCTTCGACTTGATTATCTAGATCTGTATCTGGTTCATTTTCCAGTAGCCACGAGGCATACTGGTAGTTTTCTTACTCCCTGTATGACATACTTGTGTCTTAATGAATGTCTTTCTCTTGGATGTTTGTGGAGTAAAGTCCAACAGATATAGCCTTGTGGATAAGAGATATGAGCCCACTTGTCAATTACCAAGTCATGCACTCAACACCCGTCAGCATGCAACTTGTGATCCCCCCTCCCAAGTAGGAAGTTGAAACATAGCCAAAAAGAAGAAAAGAAATATATACATCCAAGGAAAAAATAATAATAATAACCTGTGTCAACATTGTCTATGCCATTTCAGTCAGCTGTGAACAGTGTATATTCTTGTTTAGTATTGCTTTTGATCTACCTTTTGAGAAAACTATCAATTGACTCTTCCCAAACAAGTTTATTAAAAAGCTCATTGTGCTTCTCTATAAGTTTATTAGTTGCTCTAGGTTTTTTTTTTCAACAAGTTTCATTTCAGAAGCTTTTTCAAAAACACCCCAGATAAATGACCTATAAATTATAGCTTTCCCAAAATCCTTTTGTAAAATAAAAGTGCAAACACCCCTGAATGTAAGATGATCTCTTAAATTGTATCTTACATTGTCCCGGACAGATTATTTTTCATTTTCATGCAAGCATATATGAGCCAGTGGGTGGTGTTCGAAATTTTCTGAGGTAGGTCTCTGCCACAGCTTCAAACGTGTCACCTAACTTATACCAATTTCTGACCACAATTTGAATTCGAGTCAGTCACTGGAATCCAGTTAACTGTGAAGTTATGTCATTCCCTGGTTCATAGGTCTATTGATGCTTGTGATAAATTGATAAGTTGACAGAACTTGAAGATTCTTGATAAGTTGGCAGAACTTGAATGTTCTTGATTAGTAGACAGAATTTAAGTTGACAGAACTTTCAAATTCTTGATATACATAATCACAGGAGTTGGTACCACTGATAGTGCACTGGGTGAGGATGGTATGTTGGATATTGACACAACTATATCCCTGGAAACCACCTGGCATGCAATGGAAGACCTGGTTTCAACGGGTTTAGTTCGCAGCATCGGTATCAGGTAACACAACACAAACCAACTACCATTCCTAGTTCATCTCTTTAAAATCTTCTTATGCAGTGATGACGTCCCCGTACCAAAACCCAAATAATGATTATGAACGAGATCATTTTATCAACAATTAATAGACCCAATTAAGTTTCGGATGCGACCTATAGGTCGATATTTCGACCGACCTAAAAATATTAATTGATTGAACCATAGGATCCAAATTTTCCACATTCAAAAGTGGCTCCGAAATACCGACTATACTAAGACGTCAAAATATATGTAAGGAGATACTTCTAAACAACATAAATTAGAGTTAATATATCCATGATATCATATTACCTTTCATTCAAACCCAATGTCCGAAAAATGTAACATTAAACTACTATTTGAAAGTTAAATACAATATCATATTCTAACGAAATCCTAAACTAATTTTTTCTTAAATTTGCTCTTCCTTAAAAATCCTCACCTGCAAGTCCCCGAGGTTGCTAATTTGAATGGGTTAGTAGAAAAAATAAAAGCAATAATGAACCAAAAGCTCAACAAAGTATATAAATTCATAATTAAATATACAATTTATATAAAAATATACTGAAAGGAGCAATAAATTAAATTCAAATGAAATATCAAAATTTTTCATGACAAATGTGTATAGCTTTTTAAATTCCTTTTTCTATTCTAAATCAAATTGTGCTATGAAATTTACATTCAATTATGTAATTTCTTAGGGACCAAGGGCCGATAGGGCCTTACTGATTAAAAGAGCGGATAATCGAAACCCAAGTTATATTTATTTTCATACAACCAAAAGTCTTACACTATTATTTAAGACCCGTAGGTAGGTCGTCGTACATATAATCCTTTAGATGGGGCTAAACGCTGCTTTCACCCTCAAATTATAGATTCGAACCTCGATTGCTACTATCATATACTAAAGCATGCCATAATATATTACTACTAATATTATTACAATTGTCCGATATTCAAACAAATGAAAACTCTACATAATTTCACATAATTCTTGTATTTTCTCAATCTGAAGAAAATATTCTTAATCTTTTAACAAATTGAAGAGTTTTTTTTTTTTAATTTCTTATCATACAATACTTTGAATTCTACGAAAATTTAAACATGCTTACATCTAAAATATGTAATGCCACATTATCAGATTTTTTAACAAGCTTACATGCATGCAGGGACAATTTCAACACTTTATTTCAAATAACATGCATGCAAGGACAATTTGTAAAATTTTAGAACATGCAGAACAAATACTTAGTAAATTTAAACATGTAGGAATATTATATACAAATTGAAGCATACATGAGTCATTTAATAATGAATTCCACACATGCATGAACGTAATTACATAAATTAATTTGACAATGCTAAGTGTATAATATTAAAGGCATGAATTTCATGAAAATTGCAATGAATAGGAATAAGACTTCATGCATGTAAAGTACCATTATCTTAGCTACAAAAATATGTCATTTATAAGTATTTGAAACAATAAATACTCAAGGAAGTGGAAGAAATCAGCAACAAAAGAAATGACGCTTTGGGATGTACTTGTCTTAATTCCAAATTACCAAAATCTTACTTGGATTCACTTAAATTTGGCTTATCTAGCTTCCTCTCTCTTTTTCACTCTCTTCTCCTTTCTCCTCTCTCAAAATCGGGTAGAAAATAACTGAAAATCAGCCCAACGTGACTTATATGGCAAGCTGGCGCACAAGCACACATTGGGTGCACGTCAGGTGCCGCGGCCAAACCCAGTGGCGCATGAGCACTGCTTCGAGTACGCGTTAGACGTTGACGTTCTTCCTCAGCGCACTTAAGCGTCCCTGGGACGTGCATCAAGCGTGAATACATTGGAAAGCACACTTGAGGTCCGATCAGGCGTCAATCAGGCGCGACCTCCTTGCCCATAACATACACGAGCACGCGTCGGGTGTCAATCAGACGTCCTCCAACTTGATGTAACTTGGTCCAACTTTTATTTTGATCAAATTTTCTTACTCTTTTGACCTCAACTTTAATTATCTCAATTTAATTAATCATGGTTAAATTTCAAATTTAGAACTCATACCTTACAACTATTCCTCATTTAATGCCAATTTTCAGATCTTATATATATATATATATAATAATTATCTTATATATAAAAATATCGACCAATATATATCTAATTAGGCCTCTAATATTGATATTTATTGATGCCATAATAATATTATTATATATAAGTCAATATTTTTCTGCCAATTTAGGATTTTCAGAATTTTTTTCTTCTGATATATTTGATATCAATATATATTGTTCAATATATCTGATGCCGATATGATTGGTAATTGATACAAATACCAATATTTCCTCCTTTTTTTTTGAAAGAGCAGTGGTGACCTTTGTCCGAGGCCAGCTGCATCTGGTGCACAGATGCAGCACCCTATGAGATGCTTCTTCATTCCTGTTGATAACACTATCGACGACCCAATGTTGTGAAATATGGATTTGGGGTCGATGAGAAAAATTCAAATGATGAGATGTAAAACTTTAAAAGCATCATCTAAATGGTTATGTTAAAAATTTTTTTTACTATTTAGTTAAATATTCAATAAATATTAATATTATAAAAAAATCTATAAAAATTACTATATTGATGCGTCCCTGGATCCGAACTTCGAACAGATTCAGGCAATCCTGTCGTTGTAGTTCCGACTCCGTTCCCTGAGTTGGATCCTGCACACCACTAAACATAACAAAAGGTCAGTGTGTCGGCGGGATATAGTCCCACCGAAAACACTCCGACGCTCAAGTCAGCAAAACAGTCTTCAGAATAAAGGACCTGAGAGCTTTGAGAGAAAAGAATGGAGAGACGGGGAGAGTGTTTGTCCCAGATGAAAGAGAGACACGAGACCTTCTTGAATCCGGGAGGTGGGAAGGCAGTAAACGGCCGTGAGGGCTCGCTTGTTGCCTTAGGGTTGATCGTGTTTCTATTGGCAATTCTCAGAGTTCAGTCTGATTGAAAACGTGAGTATGAGAGCCTTGATTAAAGCGTAAAAGAGAGCGTTAAAGAGAGCGTACCTAGAATGATGATTCTAGTGTTTCTTTTATGGCTGAGAGGGTGATCTTCCTTATTTGGAAGGAGTGATCCCCTCTGTCTTTCTTGGCTGGCTTGCCTTCTGGAGCGGATGCCAGTTGCCAAGCTGATCGTTATTGTTTCCTTGTGAGGC
>JAOVVI020008647.1:0-14071 GCA_028571085.2 Nepenthes alata
AAAACGATGACGTTTATAACTGCAGCAACAGTAAACGACGCCGTTCAAGTCGTCTTCTTCCTTCGTCGGTTTTGCCTGAACCCGACAACGACCGATTCGACCCGTTTCACAGACCCGATTTAAACAACACCATATAAACACCATAAATTATGAAAAACATATGGAAATTTTGAAAATTTAATTTCCTAACGATTTTCAGTGCTCGTTTGAACCGAATCTTAAAAAAAACAGAGACTAAGATTTTCAAGTTTCGGAAAAAACCAAAAATTTACAGAACGGCAAAGGCAGAGGCGATGCCTCTCTCTGATACCAAATGTTAGCAAATAATGTGGCTCAAATAACCACTAAAGCGGAATAATGAATCGAGTTTATACCTTTCGCCTTTGCTTGCTCTGTTTTCGGGATGTGAGATCCAGTTCGGCTTGAGCTTCTGGACACTCCTTCCTCCTTTAGATGGTTGATGCTTGAGTTGGGTGCCAGGGACAAAGCCAGAACGCTCAATTTATAAGCAAAACTATCAAATGCCACAAACGCACGTTACGTACTCAAATCGGCCGAGAATTGATTTGTGAATGAATGGGAGAGTTATTAACACTAAATGGACCACTAATGCTTTAGCAATTAGTTGAGTTAAACGGCAGAAAGAGGTAAACGAATCGAGGAAGACGAAGAGAAGCGAAACTGTAATCAGCTCGGAAACGGCTCGAAGAAGTCGTTCGACTCGGCTCAGCTCTCCGCCTTGGCTCGGCTGGGCTAATTGGGCTGAAGCCTATAGGAGAAGCCAAAACAGTGGAGAGGGGAAGAGAGGTTAAGCGGATGCCCAGTCGTGCCTGGCTCTAAGGCCCTTTGCTGGCCCAGACCAAGTATGCTGCTACTGTCAGATGGTGCCCACCGTCAATTCGCCAATGGGCTTGGACTTGTTGCCGCTGGACTCACGTCCCCTTGATCGTTGGATGCCTCCCATCCATCCATCTGGACCCTAACCACGCCTGCGAGAAAGCTTGATGCTGCCTCGGTTGTCACCTATCTCCCTGCAACGGCTGTGTCTACACCTCCAACTATCCGACTGGACCTGCCCAAGCCTACGTCCAGACTTGTCACTGTTGGGTATTGTTCACTCTCTTATGGGTAACATAACAAATAGATAGTCACCGAAAGGTTGCGCGATATTTGTGTGTGGATTTCGCGTGCACAACGAGTGCCCGAAGTGCCAAAAGTAATGGCACCCGCGCCTGAGACGCACTCAAGGCGCTGATTTCAGAAGCGCTGATGCGCCATTCCCAGTGGCACCCGCACTCGAGGTGCACCAGACGGTCATTCGAGCGTGGCTCGCAATATAAAAATGCACCTGATGCGTTTTTAGGGTATTCTAAAATTAAATTTCACACAAAGATTGCCACACAGAGAGAGAGAAGAGGAAAAGAGAGAAGTGGAAGAGGTTCGGCATCCGGCTGAGTTTCGATTTGAGTTTTGTTCTTCGTCAATGTCAGGTACGTTATTCTAGAGTGGATTTCTAGAACATATTTTATTTAGTTACTCTTATTTCTCATTGTAGTTTTCTTGTGGGTTGTTACGTGTGTTGAAAGGGTTATAATTAACCATTGTTCACTTGGGATTATAGTAAAGGGATTTTGGGGAGGATTATTTATAACTGGCACTATTATTATAGTGAATTTGTTCGGAGTTTGTCCCGTAATTTTTTCTTTAATTGAAAAGGATTTTTCATGTTAAAAATATTGTGTATTATTGTATTTCTTATACTCACGAGTTTGGTAATTGACGAAGGATTCGGATTTTGTTCCGCTGCTTCGGGTTGTGTGTATCCAGATCGAATCCTATCAGTCATTGCCTCATCTGCTGCCCAGCTCTTCACGCCAACTACTCTTGTGCTTCTAGCCACCTGCCTAGACCATGTCCAGGCCTGCACCCAGAACTGTCGTCACCTTGCCTGCCATGGCTATCGCCTAGCTCCCTGTGCTGGTTGTGCCCATGCCTGCACCCACGCCCATTCTCCCCACACCGACAATCCGCACTTGACACCTGTGGCTGCCGAATGGCATTGCCACTAGTCCCTGGAGCCTTATTTAGGTCTGCTGCCAAATTCTCCAGCTGGATGGCATTGTTGCAAACTGTTGCTGTGATGGCCACACTGTGGTTGCTTCGTCAATATAAGCCACTCAAGCTAAACCAATCCAAATCTGAGGCAGTAATGAACCTAATGTAGATTTAAGGTCTGAATAGGCTCAAGACAAGTCTATAACTTGGGTAGATCCATAACAAATATAAGGTTAGGATAGGCCCAAAGGGTAGAGGACACGAATGATAAGACTTTTTTATTTTGCAAATGACCATATGTCTTGGATATGTCTCAACCTTCCGAATCGATGTATCAAGTCTAATAAATTCTCTTTCTGGGTATATTATTATTATTTATTTATTTTATCTATTATTAGAAATATTTTATTTACTTGAGTGTCAGAGGGGTCCCGAGAGAATCTTCTCGTGATCTTTTTCACCTTTTATTTTTATTTATGGTGCACAGAAAACCAACGGAGAGATATTTATAGACTAAAAGCCGAAAATAATCATTGGGGAGAAGTTGGTGATGGATTGGCTGTGTTTCTAAGGACAAGGATAGTTATACCTATGTCAAATTTTCTCCTACCACAGCTTTCCTGTCCCATCACATGTCTTTTGGTTAATCATTTTTTTAAAGGTGGTAGATGCCTTTTTGGTAGGTCAGTCAGGTTGAGACTGAACCCTCCCATTACCCTTTTGGGGGAACAATGTGTGACGTCTACAGCTAGATGTTGACGTTTCCTCTTGTTGAATTGATCGGTAGTGAGTAGAGAAAACAGAGAAGGCTATTAGGGTCGAAAGCTTTTTTGAGTCTAGGTTTGAGACACACCAATACCCAACATAGGGGATTCCTGGTATCAATTTAATGAACTTGATATCCTGCTGGTAATTTGTTACATTGGTGGATTGCAAAGGGAAATCAAATGTGACCTTGCTAATTTTGAAGGGAGTAGTTGGAATTATCTCATTGTCGGTAAGGATTTCTTACATTTTGATAGCTTGGATGATTATGATTTAAGTTAATACATTTTAATATATTGTTATAATATTAATTGTCTAAGTTATTAAGATGTAATTTTCACTGTGAATAATATAAGAGATGATAAATAATCGGTGAATCCTAGTAGAACTCATTGTGATGTATTGTAAGGGACATGCCTGGCAGCATGTCTGCCAAACAGATGTCTGATTGGTACTCCAACACTATCTCCATAGAAGTTGATGACAAGAAGCGTACTTTTAATTTACACTAGACAACGTTAGAATTCCCAATTCTCTAAAACATCTAAGCAATAGAGTATTTTCTAGATGTTAGGTTGATCTTTAGTGTTGACAAATTTCGTGATGTTAAGTTGTGTATTTAGTTTAGTATCTTATTTAATTATGTATTTTGTGTTTGAGTGCCAATCAGATGCTTGATAACTGTTCAAATTATTTATATCTTGGTGTTGGATAGAAACTAAATAGTGGCTTAAGTTTTGTATCCTGGAGCTAGATAGAAGCTACCTGATAGCTTAAGCTTTATATCTTGAAACTTGATAGAACTGACTAATAGTTTAAATTGAATTGCTCTATAAGCATGCTGTGAACTAACAGATTAATAAGCCTGTGTATAGTGAAAATTTCTAGAGGCAAGCCGCAAGTTGACTGTGAGATAGCCGCTTAAACCGTGAATTTTTAGAGGCAAACTACAAGTTAGCTGCAAGATAGCCGTTCAAGCGGGATGCAGTTTATGCCCACTATCCACTACTTAAAAATACTTTAATAGGAGGATTCTTCCATGTTAAGACCAAACCTCCCGCAAATTGGGGTGTGCTGAAGATCTAAATGGAAGGGAGAGTAAGCCTCTTTTGAGTGACTGTGTGCAATCATGAGATTAAAAGAATTACATATTTCTTTAGAGTTCTTTCTTCCTTGCTTGAGAAGAGAGCCATGTTGTTTTGAGATATCTCACATGTTTTCATTTAATACCTTCCATTTGTTAATCTACAAACTATGGAGTTTTGGTGTATAATCCATGAAGGATTTCAATCAATTGAAGATCTACTCAGAGAGGCTAAATAGCGTTTGAGCAGTTGTAGATATGTAGATTTATGGAGAGCCTTAGATAGTCACGTATTTGAGGTTTATCGGTTAAAGGGTTCAGCACGCCTTTTTCGTCGATCTATAAATTGACTCTTTTTATATAGTAAATTTTCAATTGGCGACCCAAAACCCTAAGGATTTCTTCGGTGAATGAATTGTTTAAGAATTTTAAGGTTAAAATCCAGAAGATTATTTTAATAAAATTTAATTTAATTAATCGATGAATTTTCAAGGTTAGTTGAGGTTTTTGGTCAAAATTAAGTATTGAATCGAAATAAATTAAATTGAGCTGTGTTTGACGTGCGCCTGACATATGTATGATGTTCGCGTTTGAAGTGTGTGCGAGCGACGCACATGCATGTTTGGAACATAATATTGGCCCCTAACGTGCTCTTAGAGGGCAATTGTGCACGGTATAGATTTTGCCTCAATGCCTAATCTACACTTGGTTAGCATTCGTATGCTCGTTTTCTTTAAATAAATCTTTTGTCAATTTTGGCTCATTTCCACTAAAAATTTGAGAGGGGGGAGAGAAAAAGAATAGGAAAAAAGAGATTGAGAAAGAAGGAAAATGAATTAAGAAGATTTTAAGGAAAGTTTTGCTAAAATTGAGTATAAGTGCATCAAAACTCTTTTTTCCTTTGTTATTGTTCATTTTTGATCTCTTTATGCATTTGTTAATTTAAATACTCATATATGTGTTATTTTTGTACTTAAAATGATTATGTTTTGTATGCATGTGATTTTATACTCATTTTATGTAATTTTATTATGCTCATGTCTTAAATTCATTAAATTATGTTTTAAGTACTGAAATATTTGCATAGTTGTTCTTGCATGTTTTCAATTTTATCTATATGTTTTTGCATATCAATAATTTTTATACTATTATCACTGCATGTTATCTATTTGTAAAAAAATATTTTAAAATTTTATACAAATTATGTTAATTTCTTGCAATTCCCATAATATAGTTTTTGCATACCTTTAAATTGCTCATTAAAGTTCCTGCATGTTTCTGTTACACATTAAAATTCTTATATGTCAATTATTTTCACTGCGTGTCATATATTTAAAGGAAAAGTGAAGGAAAACTCTACATTATCTTTAATGGAGTTATTTCTTTAGATATGAGAAAATTAAGAATGTCTTTGAATCTTAGTAGAGTTTTATGTTTAACCAAGTAAAGACCATTGTAGGAAATAAATCGGTTATATTTGGATATTTCCTAATATATTATTAGTAAATCGAAGATTGAGTCTATCATTTACAGATCAGAAAAGTAGCATTCGACCCCGACTATAGAGCTTGTCTGTAGTCGATCCACCCACGGGTTGTGAACAATGGTGTATCGCTTTTGTTTGTATATTGAACAAAATATAAATGATGATGGTTTATATTTAGGCATTTAGATATGAAATTTTTTTATTTTTTTTGTGTATTGAAGTTGTGACTATATTTTCTCTAAGTGTCCATGGATTTTGTCATGGGATAAAGCAAATGAATGAATTTTCCACATTTTTTTATAGATAAACAGATTGATCTGATAAACAATAATGTCGTTTTTCATCAATCCCGTTGAATTTTTTTTGCACAATCAAAATAGACTCCATCTTGGACCTTGTTTGTACCTTTCAATGTTCGAGGGCAAACTAGTTTGTTGTTAGGCGGAATAAAGTAGGACTAAAGAATCACTTGCATAGGCATGGACGTGCCTCTAACCTTGTTGGTTATTCATTATTTATTTCTTTGTTATTGTTATTTTACTTAGAAATTTATTATCTTTAGAATGCAAGGTAGGAGAACTCAATACAATGCCACACGTTTCATTACTATGTAGTATTGGGATTGAATTGTTTTGAGAAGCCTAACATGGAATTATCCCGTATGACATGTCACATATTCAGTTATTTATTGGAATGATCA
Organism: Nepenthes alata; assembly: GCA_028571085.2. Taxonomy (NCBI): domain Eukaryota; kingdom Viridiplantae; phylum Streptophyta; class Magnoliopsida; order Caryophyllales; family Nepenthaceae; genus Nepenthes; species Nepenthes alata. The sequence goes on from JAOVVI020008647.1 coordinate 6,091, forward strand.
AATTATGTACATGCTAGTTATTGTTACTGTTGTAGAAGTTATGGTTATGCAGATACTTCCTATATGTTCTCTTTAATTTTAGGTTGGAGGGAAGTTAATTCTTGAAAGAGTTCTCTCTGTTCCATCAAGTCTTGAGATAAGAAGAGGAAAGCCTTTTCACTCTCATTGTTAGGAAACGGTGCCGGTCGAACAGGGAAACCAAGAGAATAATAATGATGATGAACGCTCACGCACACAGCAGAGAAATAAGAGATAACAGGGAACACACAATTTTACGTGGAAATACTCTTTAGAATAAGAGAGAAAAATTACGGGACATTTAGTTTATAAAAATCACACTATGAAAATTTTGGTTACAAAAATCCTTAGTTATAGAAACCTTTAGAGAACGGAGCACAAGAGCAAAAATGGCTACTCATTGTTTTTCCTCTGCTTCTTCACTCACACTTTCAGTTCAGCGCATTGCATACGTATATAAAGGTACCAGACGACCACCTGTTTTGCTCTGCAATGTTTCGTGCACTATAGTGCCTGCCACCTACTATGCAAAATTGTCTTCTTGTCGAGAGCAGTTGACCTACTATGCAAAGTTGGCTACCAACTTTGAAAATAAGTTTCCTTTTCTGCAAAGCTGTTTGCGCAGACTTTGCAGGTGACTAACTTTTCCAAACAAGCTATCCTCGGCCGTTGATCAAAGTCATTGACCTTTAGACAATGTCCTTGGTCATCAGCTAGTGTATCCTTAACCATCACTTAGTGTCCTCGGCCGTCAGTGTTTTTGCCCATCACTTAGAGTCATCGGCCTTCAATTAGAGTCATCGGTTATCAGTATTTGACTTGCCTTGTAACTTTACCGCTCCTGCAAGTTTTTCATCTCTTTAGCCTTATGAAGGAAATTCCACTCCGGAAATTCCGCTCAGGAAATTTCCACTCCAGCTAAGTGTAACCACTCCAGCCTTTCTTCCACTCTGGGTAAACGCGCACGATAAACACAATAATATTTTTGACACAGGAGTGACCCATATTCCAGCAACATAAAGGAAGAGATAAGAGAGGAGAGCAAAATATCTCTCTTGTTCTTCAGGAAAAGAACAATTACTGCTTTGCTTTATGTCTACCGTTCAGCTGTTATTTTGCTTTATAGTTTATGAAGTAACATGATAATTCATCGATGATTAGACTAGTTTTAATCTCAGGTTTTGTTTTAAAGCCTTAGATCGTAGAGCTTGTCCTAAATTTTTGTGTGCTTTTGGTCATTTACTGCTGAAGATGCTTATTTTAATTATGGCTATAGGATTTAAAGTAGGACCACGCACAAAGGCATATGCTGAGCTTCAATCATGCTGATGCTGTATTTTTTTTTCTTTGGGTAATAGAGCAGTCTTCTTCTACACCGTGGAAAGAGAAAAGTAACAAAAATAACTGAAGGATGTGAAACTGCTTTACATTGAGTTTGAGTTAGCAGTTATAGTGATCCTTAGCAGAGCCGTTGTTACTGTCTTTCTCTGTTCTTTGTTGCGAATGGCAACAATTTTCGGCAACTCCTCAACCAATGGTAATATATATATATATATATATATATATATATTTACTTGTTTGTGTATTGTTTCTTTCCCGGATAGGGCTCAAAGCCAGAGGCTCAGAGATTACGACAGCAGGCTCGTTTTCAGGTGATCTGTTTCATCTGCAAACCTAGTCAATTCAGCAGCCCTCTTAACTTGGTGCTTCCAATCGGTTTGAACCAACTCATAAACCATCATGCACATACATGAAGCCTGAGCTGCTATGAGTCCGAAGCATAGCCCAAGGAAGCCGATCTTGAACACGAATGCCATGACAATTGCTACCGGTAATCCAATAATGTAGAATGCGATGAAATTTATCTGGGCACCGGTTTTCGGTCTAGCAGACCCTCTCAGGACTCCACAGGCAGCAGTTTGTGGGCAGTTCCCGACCTCACAGAATCCCAGGATCGGAAGTGCAATTGAAACCAATGTGAGAGTTTCCGGCTCGGATGTGTACATCTTCCCCCAAGCATATCTCGCAAGTGTTGTGAAGCCGAAGGCTGTCATTCCCAGAGCAACGGCCACTGCCAGTCCAATTACAGTCGTTCGTTGCGCGCGTGATGCTTGGCCTGCGCCCAACTCGTGGCCGATGTGCGTCGACAAACCGAGGCTTAGAGCGTGTGGAAATACATACAGCAGTCCGGCCATTTGTATGAGGATCCCCATTGCTGCCATGGTGGCATACGGGTTATGTAGTAAGCCACAGAGGAATAGCATGATCTCGTACCACCACCACTCCAAGCACACGGCGACGACACTAGGCATTGCCAGTGCTAGCACCGGCTTCCAACCCTTGGACAACGAGAGAATCGTCATCTCATCCCAAGGCTTCAAGCTTGTCTTCGACACGACGAGGTAAAGGAGCAAAGCGAGGTTCAAGTTCACGGTGATGCAAGCCGATGCCAAGGCCACGCCTTTCACGCCCAAGCCAAGGCGTATCACAAGGAAGTAGTTGATCGGAAGGTGGAGGATTAGTCCAAAGGCAGAAACAATCGATAATGGTTTGGTAATGCATTGTGCCCGGAGGAAGACCCTCAACGGTTGGAAGTGAACCTGGGCCATGAGCTCGGGGATTGAGAATTGGAGGTAAAGCTTGGCAAGTTGCGTGATGTCAGGGTCTTGACCTAGCAAGAGGAGGAGGGGCTCCATGTTTAGCCATAAAACTGAGATGGGGACGGCTGCGAGTAGGAGGAGACAAAGGGTTCTTTGGAAGGTTTGGGTCAAGACTGACCATCTCTTGGCCCCGTATGCTTGGCAGCAAATGGGTTCCATCCCCATGCTGAGGCCCTTTATGACCGAGAAGCCTGTGACATTGGCAAAGCTGATTGCAAGGGAACCTCCGGCTAGCTCCGAGTTGCCAAGGTGGCCGAGAAAAAGCATGGAGACAATGGATTTTGAATGCAGCAGCAGCGTTGTGATCACTACTGGCCATGCAATCTTCCCTAGAAGTCTGAGTTCCTCGGCCACCTGCATCAGTTTGCTGCCAATGTTACGCCTACATGCCCATGCTCATGCTCATGCTCGGACCCAAAAAATGAGAAATATTTGAGAAAGTACCATTTGATTGTCAATTATATTTATCAATTAGTTTTTTTAATATATAAATTTATTAATATATATAAATAAAATATTATATTACCTCATTTAAAAATTTTATTGTACCAGTATTAAAAAAATTGGAAGAAAAAAGAAATGCTTCATTAGTTTTAGGCCAAAAGCAATGCACGTCCAGAACTCAAAGCACGACGCATCTTTGGCCGGTGACCATCCGTGGCACGGATTGTCATGATTCAAACACACACTTCTATTAATGAATACTGGCTATCAATAATAAATAATAAATAATAAATAAATCTGAAAATTGACTTTTACCTTGAAAACGAGATTTCAGAGCTTAAGCTTGTGCGTTTTTATGGATTATGAAATTATTTTTCATTAGTTCATTTTCTTGCTAGTTTAATTTTAAGCATAAAGAATATTTTGTGTGTTAAATATTTACTTACATATTAAAATTTTATCATTTGTAGAAATTCCATTATGTCTGCGTGCCCCCAAAGTCTGTCAAATTCGTTCTTGTATTTATTTGAGATCAAATTTATTCTTTAGTTTCAATATATTATTATTTTACTTTATATGATTGATTAAAATTATTAAATAAACGAGGAACCAAAACTCAGTGACCCGAACCTAGACTCAGTTGCCAGCTATGGGTGTGTGGAAAATCGAGCTATTTGAAGGAATATCGTACGACAGAATCGTCAAGTAATCAGCTCCATTTTATATTATAATAGAAGAAAGTTGGAGCTTACGGTTTTTCCTTTTTTTTAAAAAAAATCTTGTCTTTAAAAACAATATTATGTGATATTTTGACGAAGAAGATTTAATAATTTAAGATTATTATATTTTTATATTGTTTAATAATAAGTTAAGGCTCGTAGTGACCGACAGAATCGAGTTCGTTCGATTGACCTAACTCTCTTATTTTCTTAATAAAATAAAAGTCAGATAAAAAATCGTTTAGTGGGCCGTAGATAAATTTTCAATTCCGTAGATTGAATTAATGAGAAATTACAAATCAGCCAATCTACCCAATTATTAAAATAAATCAAAAATTAATTCGGGCATATTTTATGATATAAATTTACCTCTCACTCTCTCTATTATTTTAATTATTATTTTTTTGTTTCTCTCTCTCTCAATAGTGTGGTGGATGAGAAAATGCCAAGTCTTAGGCCATTTGAAACAACAGAAAAGTCACCGTACTTTGTGGGCAATGCAATTGACTAAATTATAGAATTTCTACAAATTTTTGAGAATTATATTGAAAATATTTTTGATTGTATTTTAGCTATCAGCGGATGATATATAATATTTATACATGTAAACAGGCAGTATAAGTTAGTAAATTAGATATTATGTTATCAAAATTATTTTTAAAAATTACTAATGGGAGTCATTAAAATTATTCTAAGAGTTAGAGTGTGTTAAAAACAAGGCAACCAGCTTTTCAATCAACCAAATAAAAACAAAAAATTAAAATCAGAACTAACGCAATATGTCAAAGTTTATAAGGATCTGTACTTATATTTTGTGTAATCTAAGAAAAAAAAATGTAAAAAACATGCTAATAAATCTTATTGAATTGATTGATAATAAAATATAATTTTTGTCCAAATAAAACAAAAATGAATTTGAGATGGTTTTATAATTTCTCTATCTATAATTTTATTTCTCCATAATTTTCCATAACTTTTCTCGATTTAAACTAAACACGTCGTTTTTTAAGAAGAAAAACTCAAAGCCAAGCAATAAAGAGTTCTTGTTTCGGCAGGGAGTGTGGTGAGATTACCTCCTTCAATGGCAAACGACGCAGGAAGCCATGACTGAATCCATCATTGCTTAATATTCTTCCTTCTTCGCTATCGAGCAACACTCCAGATTCATTCCCAGGAGACATGACAGTGATCAGAAGGGAAAAAAACACAGAGAAAAGACAACAGAGTACACCTGAAAACAGAGCAAACCATTTAGGCCAAAAAACAGAGTACGAATTTCATCAGATAAAATGATTAACAGGGAGAGAAGAAGAGGGAGGGAGAAAAGAGATTCAGTGAATAATGGTGAATTAATACCACAACTTCCTAACACTGTAAATTTATGCCAGTCAACATGCACAAATGACAGAAAAGCAAAACTTTCTTTCTTAAATACCAGAAGAGTTATGCAAACCTTGATATCTTGAGATGCTGAATCCCAGAAGAAGGAGATGAAGAAGATGCTTTGAAAAATGGGAGCAAAAAATAAAATTTGATAATTGGGAGCTACACTTAACAATTAGAGGCATTGTTTGATTTATATAGTGCCCACTTTGTTCTCGTTAATTGCCCTAAATGCTGTACTGTATCACCACTATACTAAAATTAGGGACCCCTAATGGCCCAAATGAAAGATGCCATATTGTATTCCAATATTTATGGGTTTAGTCAATTTCAATACGGATGACGGTGATGCCCATCAAGATCAACCTTTTGTTGAAGTGCTGATTTTTCAGAGGCTATATTTGTAGAGCAAGGCTATTTGTGCAATTGACTCTTTTACTTTTTCTGATAATTAATGTTAGATAAAAATTAATTTTTTATTACTTAAATATTAAATATAAAAATAAATTAAAAATAAAAAAATAAGCCTTTTATTATTGATGCTAATTTTAATTGCTCAAATTTTTATAAATTATTTACCTATTAAAAATTTTTAAACCTTAATATCCTTTTAATGCGTCCTTAGTTCTTAAATTATGGTACGGATTAGGGAGTCTTCCACTCTTTTACTACGGGTCAAATTAAAGTAAGTTTGATCTCCATAACTACTAATCTGAAACCTACATACTATAAATTATAAATAAGAGGTCAGAGAATTTATGGGACTCGCTCTCCGATTTATCATCTGACATTCAAATTAAAATTTTTTTTAAGAAAATAGAAAAATATAATGAGGATGATAAATAATTCAAGATTGTGCGTGAGTGGGGGATGTGAGAGGAGGCCTGACTTCTGTAGGTGCACCTGACATGGAGGCAGCTTGAAAGTGTAGGAGGACTGGGCTCCTTTGTGGTTGCACCCGTTCGATGGCTAAGTCGAATTGCACTCAATAGGGAGTGGCTAACGAATAGAGAAAGAACTATGTTAGAGAAGAATGCTTGGTTCTTTCTTTTACTTCCGTGAGTTTTGCTCGTGGGCCGTTTGTCTACTCATTGGTGTCTCTCCTCCTTGTGGACGGTGAGGAGACTTATAATGCCTTGCGGCAATGGTTTTGGCGATAAGACTGATGACATATATTTTTTCGGGATTCGTCGGTTGCTGAGCGTTAACGATAGCCACCATATCCGATGTCATTTTGTGGCATTGATGTGATTATGGCTGGTGGTGATAGACAAGGGCCAGGTCTCCAATTGCGCGGGTTGGCTAGGCTACCATTGGTCTGTGGATACAGCGATTCCCCATAGTTGACCACAAACTCCATTGAATGAGTCTTGCTGCGCCGACGTTTTCTGCACTGCCATGCGAAGCTTTCCCTTTTGGCTAGGCCATTGGTTCCTCATTGCCCCGTACACCGCATGTGGGCTTTTTAGACTACCTCTAGACTTTGCTCATGTGTTGGGCCCTACTGGCCAATGGACTGACTGCCAGATCATCTTTCGTCATGACAAAATCGTCATATATTGTTCATAGACCCATCACCTTTAATGATGATATATAATAAGAGTACTTAATTTAGATACTTAAAAATTAAAATCCTCTCTCAATATAAATAGATTTTTATCAAAATATCTTAAATAATGGTTACTATTTAAAGATAAAAATAAATAAAATAGTGAATACTCTAAAATCAAATAACATAAACCACTACATAATAATTTTATTTAATAAAAAAAAATAAACAATTAGTCGACTTCTTTGCATATTTTCAAGTAACAAAAAACAAAGAACGTGATGTTCAAGCATGCGTTAATAAAAAAACTTTGAAATCAATAGTTAATTATTTTATTCTTAATTCTCAATATATCTATATTTAATGCATTTTTTCTATCCCCGTATGGCCATTTATCAGTATATTTTTAAAAGTATATATGAAATTGCTTCTTATACAATAAGTATATTTAAAAATCATAAATAACATACTTAGAAATAACATAAAAGACTTCTTGCGTGAAGGAACATTACTTATTTTTTATTTTTTAAGATAAAAATACAATATGATCTATTAATTTTAGCAATTCAAAATTGTAACATTTAATTGAATAATTATAAATTCAACAATACTAGAATTTATAACTAAAATTTAAAATTAATTTAAGCTTTGGTATACTTTGTAATTTTTTAGAATTTAAGAAGATTGGCTTTTTGTTGGTGGGTTGGTTAAACGGACAAATTTTCATTTTATTAAACGAAAGGGCGGTGTTGTAGGATCGGAGGTGAGGGAGGTGGCGGCAGTTGGTGGAGGAGCGATGGCCGTGTTTTTTGTAATTTATTGAAATTTTTTTAAAAAATAAAATTTATTGATACCATTAGAAATGAATTAAGGTTACTCAAAAATTCTATTCAATACAATTTAATACGTTTTGAGAATTTAAATTGACATATGAATTAGGGAGTCGACAAATTTACTTGAATGTCCAAATATAAATGAGTCCGATTTTCGTAATTATGAATCCGAATTTCACACATGTCAATAGAATAAATGGAGGTAAAAAATATACGAGACTCACTACCAAATATATTCTCTTATACTCAATTCAATAATCTTTCTAATATGTTTGGAAAGTTAATGAGAAAGTAAGTATTGAAAATAAAAAAAGATGGGTATGAGTATATGTTTGAAGGGTTATACCCCTCCTACACACTTGACCGATTGAGTAA
>JAOVVI020008648.1:0-14071 GCA_028571085.2 Nepenthes alata
GGATCTACCTTTGTTGTCTACAAATAGGGTGATTGAGTTTGAGATCAAAGTGATGCTAGGATTAGTGCCAATTTTAAAAACTCTATATAAGATAGCATTTTTGGAGTTAAAAAAAGATGAATAAACAATTGCAAAAATTATTGGAGAAGAGATTCATTCAACCAAATGTGTTACCTTGAGGTATACCGATTTTATTTATAAAAAAGAAAGATGGGTCTATGAGGTTGTACATAGACTATCAAAAGCTAAAAAAGATAACCATAAAAAATAAGTACCAATTGCCAAGAGTATATAATTTATTTAATTAATTACAAGAGACTTAAGCATTTTTAAAGATTGATCTTTGATTAGGTTATCATTAATTAAGGATTAAGAATGAGGATGTAGTAAAAATAGCTTCCTTAATAAGGTACAACCATTATAAATTTTTAGTGATACCATTTGGGTTAACTAATTTCTCTATAGTGTTTATAAATTTGACAAATCGAGTATTTTAAGTATACCTCAATAAATTTGCGGTGGAGTTTGTGTAATGTACCAGTTTTTAAACATTATAATTTTGAGTAATTAAGGTAATATAATTAAAATTATGCTCAATACTGAAAAATTGAATTTCAAAAACGGTTGGAAGCAGAGGCGGGGGACACCTACTGGGTGCTCGAGGTGGCACAACAGGCACCCGTTTAGGGGACCTGCTCCCTCTGGGCACTTGAGCGCCAACCCGCGATATAAGAGCCCAATGGCTCTTTCCACGTCATTCACGTAGGGAAAAAGAGAGAGAGAGGAAAGAGAGAATACGAAGAAGAAGAGAGAGAAGGAGGAGATCGAAGTTCTTGGGTTCGATTCTAACTTGAAACTAGTTAGAGAAGTTGTAGATCGAGTCAAGATAAGTGCACCCATACCCTCCTCTTTTGTTTCTTTATACTTTCATTTTGTTTTCTTTGGATATCCTCGTTCCCATACTCTATTAAGTTTATATTTTATATTATCCATAATTTGAGTATGTACATATGTAAATTTTATGTCCGATTTTCTAATTTTGATCGGTATTTTACACAAAAATCATAACCCGCACACTTTTGGATTTTATCTGAAATGTTTGTAATTTATACATGATTTAACTTTAAGAATTTATAACCTTAACTTTTTGGATGCGGGTACTCTGTATATTTGATATTTATGTACACATATTTTATATATGTTAATTTAATGTATTTTAAAATATTATTGAATATGAATAGTAATTTTTAACCGTATGTACATTAAATATATTAACATGCATATGCCTCGGAAATTATGTTGTATGCATCTATGAAGGAATTTATCGTCCGAACACTCTTAAGTTATGTTTGACTCACGGTGATAAATTTTTTTATCTTTTTTCATGCTCTATAATGTTCATACATATAACTTAAGTCATGTAAAGACATAAACCCATAAGAAATATTAAAATTATGTAAGTATATGAAGAAAATGTCATAATTTGATATGTTTATGATTCGTTTTCCTATAGTGAGAATTTTGTATAAGAAATTTAATGGACTTTTTTTTAAGAAATAAGAAATGATGAAACCTAGACCACAAATTTATAATTTAGATGGTAGTATTCACTCGCATACTATGGATATTATAGTAAAAACTCAACGATTATTCTGACCGTATTTTATAGTTGGTGATATTTTTTAGCATGCCTTAACATATTAAAGTGGAAGATTGTTATCTGTTAAGGACTGCATGCGGCTAAGATCCCGTCTACAAGGATTATATGTAGATTCCTGCCTCTGTGTCTTGAATAACAGGAGATGGCTTTTGATTGTGTATAAACAAATATAATCCAGATTACGATCGATCGTCCATTTAGCCAGTAAGGCTTACTGGCCCTAGTCCACAAAAATAATAAAATTTATGTATGTTTTAGAACCTAAATGAAGAATAAGTAAAATGGGAAAGACCAATGAATTTTAGAAATGTATTTATTCACATTTTATGTTTATGTACCTTCATTATACTCATATATCCTTCCTCTACTTTATCTTGCATATATTATTTATTATCTTTGATTATATTGTACTTATTGAGCATTTAACTCACTCTTATTTTTTTTTCTTACCTCTAGATGAGCCCAAGTTCATACCCGATAGGACAGGGTAGAGAATTAGAAGTCGGTTAGGTATGAAGATCTTGGAGGGTAAATTTGAGGACATAGTCTTTGTGGTTCGTGTACCATTCTATAATACTTTTGTATATTCTGTGGAGGATTTAAACATTAATGTAGTCGTATGTCGGATGATGTACATGTAGTTTAGCTCCTATATTTGATGGTTGTAAATACTTCCGTAAGTTTTTATGGTTTTTATATAAACATAGTGGCATCTTATATGAGCTGACATCGTAACCAAAGTTATGACATTAGTGTCACGTAATTGTTGTGACTTTTTGGATCCTATGTTGTGATGTTATGATTGTATATTATGATGTACAGGAATATTTGTATAAGCTATATTTGTTTGGCGGTCGTTCTTTTGTCAGAACTCTGTTGGATTCCGGTTAGAAAGAAAATGTAGTCCGTCATAGTTTTTTGATGACATATTGAAATAGTTGAGGAGATATGATGAGCAAGAGGACCATTTAAGAATTTCCTCACAAACAATTAGGGAGAGAAGACTATATGAGAAATTAAAAAATTGTGAATTTTAATTCAAGAAAGTGATTTTTCTTGATTACATAATTTCGAAAGGAGGCATTTTGATTAATCTGAAAAATATTAAAGGGGTGACGAATAGGAGTCAACTGATAACCATAATGATAGTATAAAGTTTTTTTGGATCAATCAAATATTATCAAAGATTTTGTGGATATTTTTCAAGAATTATAATGCTGCTAACCTGCCTAACAAAATAGAAAGTGGAGTTTTATTGGGACGTGGATTATGAATGGTTTTGTTAGGAGTTGAAGGACAATTTGATGACCACACTAATCTTAGCTTTTCTAAAAAGGTTTGGTAGATATGTTGTCTACAATGATGCATCAAAGAATGTGTTTGCGTGTATATTAATGTAGTAGGGGAAGGTAATTGTTTATGAACCAATACAACTAAAGACTTATGAAAAGAATTACCCCACCTATGACTTAGAGTTAACGATGATCATCTTCATATTGAAGATTTGGAAATACTATCTATATATAGAGAAATATTTAGCATACTCAAATTATAAAAGTTTAAAATATTTATGCTCTCAAAATAAGCTGAATAAATGTAAAGGAGATGGATAGATCTACTAAAATAATTTGATTGTGAAATTCAATATCAATTGAAAAATGCTAATATAGTAGTGGATGCCTTGAGTGGCAAAACTATAATATCTTAAATTTTTATCCAATTTAATTAGAGTTATTTATTATTTTTAGGTAATATGAATGTGATAAAAATTAATTAAATATTATGAGATTTTGAGGAATAATTGAAATTATGGAGAGGTGCTCGGAGCACACATGTACTAATATCCGAATACTGATTTAGATTTTAGAAAAAAAAATATAAAAATAAAAATATATAATAATAATAATATAAGTAAAATAAATAAATAAAATAGAATCAGAAGGGTTTCAAGGAGAGAGAAGGAAAAGAGGGGAGAAGAGTGGAGAGAGAGGAAGATCGGCATATGCTACGGTCGTCGAAGGTCCCGACGTCGGGAATGAAAGCCGGCGAAACCCTCTTCATGATGTTACCCTCAATTTTATGTATCGGTGTGAGTAGGAAGAGGAATCATGAACTAAAGCAAAAACAACCGTCGTCCATTCACCACCGTTGCCAAAGAAAATTGATAGAATTGAGGTAAGTAAATCCTTTCATTCTCTTCGTGGATGTTGATTTTGGGATAACATGTACAAATTTTGAGAGAAATCGGGTGAATCGGGAGAAAATGGGGGAAAGAAGTGGCGTGTGCGGCGAAGGATTGCGTAGGGGAGAGAGAAATGATGGCAACGTGTAGCGAGAACGGCGTTGTGTAGGTGGTCATTGGCGACCGAAACATGGTCAATGGCCAGCGACGGCTAGTGGTGACATGCCAGTGAACAGCGACGGCCGTGTATGAGCAGCGGCGTGTGGTAGAAGCTGCGGAGTGAGAGAGAGAACACGGGTGTGAAGCGGGCCATGTGGTAGTGAAGGAGAAAACATGTGATTTGATACTTCAGAGTAGCCTTTCTTCAGATCTGTGAAGTATAAAGTTAAGGCAAGTATCTTCTAACCCTATCTTTTGTCTCATTTCGTTTCTAATAATATTTTAATACTGTTTAAAAATTTTACTAACATACATATTATTTTTATATACACCATCTATTTATTTTGTACATGCATATATGTTTTACCGGCTGTTCGATAGTTTTACACTGGTATTCAAGATTTAGAAATTAAATATATCATGAATTATATATTATTTTACAGTATTTGGTTCCTATTTTATATCGGTAACACAAAGCTTCTACATAATTAAAATTTAAGAATTATGATTTATGGTCTATTTATGTTAAAATTTATGATTATTTGCATATTTACTTTTTATGAAAATGTATCTGTTAAAATTTAAGATTTAAGTCCATATGAATATAAAAATGTGTATCTGTATAAACTCAAAGGAATCTGAAATATGTATTTATATTCTCAAAAATATAAAATTATGAATCTGTATCAAGAAATTGGAACTCTATAATCTGTTATCTATTTTAGTATTTTCTCTCGGAGTGAAAAAATCAAGGAAAAAAGGATTATGAATATTTGTATAGAGTTTTCAATATAAAATATAAAAGAAAATTAATAAATTAGACCAATAATTTTTTTCAGAGGATAGTATTCCCTGATATACTTTAGGATATTATAGTGTTGATCGTTATCTAAATAAATATCACTGTATAATTTTAATCTTTAATTGTGTGGATTGAACACAGTTCATCTTACCCTTGAGATATAAATAATGAGGATATGGTATTTGATTGTGTGGACTGAATATAATTCAGATATCGATCAAACACTTCGTTAACTAGTAAGACCTATTAGCTCTGATCATTAAATAAGTTTTTTATATGTTTAAAAGTTAAGAAAATTAGAAATAAAATAAGAAAAAATTAAATGTATTTTGAAACTGTTATTTAATCATGTTTTATGTTATACATACATTATGATCTTATTCCGCTCATTCGATTTATTTTAAAAGTATACTGCATTTATTCTTTATTTATATTTATACCTTATTGAGTATTTGATTCACTTCATTATTATTTTTACTAACCTTTAGATGAGCAGGAGATATAGGAGTTCTTGCCTAACGTGTTAGATTGAAGATTCAGAAGAGTTTAGACATGTTAGTTCTGATGTTTAGATATTATTGTATTTGGATAGGTTGAGGTCGTTTTGTTTATTATAGATTAGTTAGCTTGATTTTCGGACATAATTTTTAATGTAGTATGAATTTTCAGGCTATATTATTAGCCCATATGGTTGTTTGTAATGTCTGAAACTGTCAGTGTTATGCTTGATTATGGACATGATTATTATTTTATAAAAGTAAAACAGGATATTTCACATTGTGCGAATCCAAAGAAATTTGTTAGGGATATGTTTTTATTTCTGCGATATTATTTGATATGTATATATATATTGTATTAAAATTTTTGGAGGTATCTTTTCTTACTAAAAGTCTGACATCATATTTTTGGGGTGGTATCGTAGCCACTGATATGTCATGATTTTGGATCCTATGTATGTTTGATATATATATATATATATATATATCTGTGTGTGTGTGTGTGTGTGTGTGTGTGTGTATGTGTGGTTTATTGTGATTTGTATTTAGTAATTGACGGATATTATATTTAGGTGGTGTTTTGTTTATCCGGTCCATCACATATGTGGAAATATATGACAAAATATGAATGAAAATAATAATTCACTATGAATATATAAAAAAAGTAAAATATCAAATCAAAATTTATAAAAATATAAAAAATTAAGAACTAATAATTAGTGATAAACCTCATCGGTAGGATTGATACATCAAATGTTAGACTATGTACCATTACCCCATAAACAGGTCTATATGTTACTATTTAAAATTCGTAGATATGTTGACTATATATTATATTTTATAGTTGAGATTAAATGCTATTTTTTCTAATCCATAGATGTTAGGTATTACAATATTCATTTATAAATTAATATATTATGATATATTCAAATATATTTAATAAATTATCTATAATAGTTTGTTTTAAATAAAAAAACTCTACACAAATTAACTTATATCCAGAATTTGAAAGCAAAATACTTGACTTAGACTTTACTATAAAGCTTTATCATATTCTTTGTATAAGAATGAATATGCAAGAAGTATTCTTTAAACAAAAATTAAAATTTTTAGAATAATTTTCACATCTTGACAATGAACTTCAAAATTTGAAAATTTTATAAAATAAGGATCATACATGCAGGCCAAACATCATAGGAAATATAAATGATCATATGCATGGGGAAACAAACAATAATCTCAGATATAAGAAGGAAATATGGAAGAACTTCTAAAATTTCACTAACAAAGTAAAAGAAAATATTTAAAATACACTTGTCTTAAATAATTTACCAAACTTTAGGTTATAAACATTTCAAATCCTCTCCCTCCTTCCTCTTTCTTATTCTCTCTTTTTCTCTTTCTTTTGTCAAAAATCTCACAAAAATGGTTTGAAAAGCCGCTAAAATGCCTTACAAAGTAGGCTAATACACGTGCGCCAATTTCTTGACCATTAGGCATGGAGATCAATTTTGGTCAATACACATTTATCCATCATGGATGTATAAGATATTGAGTGACTGAAAAACATGCATAAGTGCCCATGATGTGCAAAGATCTTAGCATAAAATATGCTCTCATGCACCCCTCGTACCTGGATTAGGTGTGAATTTCGCTAACCTATTGAGCACACACAGCCCATGTGCCCATTATGTGTCAACTCATTACAGTCAAATATCTAGTTTCTCATCCGAATACATAATTATTTTTAATAATTTACTTATTTTACCTAATTTTTGACATCATATGAAATTATAATTAATACAATATACTTTCCATTTGTTTTGTCTATCCATTTATGATCCATGGTAGTATTTCACGAGGAAAGATAACTAATAGTCCATGTTTGATTATCAGTTGAAGCCTTGTATTCAGCATCCATAGCGGTGCACTGCTTGACTGATTTTGAGAGTAAATGGATAGGGGATAAGATTTATGCGAAGGGGGCAAGTGATCATAACCCATGAACGTAGAAAGACCATGAGGCTTACCTTGACAGATTTGGAGGATGCATCATTTGTTGCCAAGCTGCAATAATAGTCATGAAGATAAGATGGGGGTTTCTAACTCTAGGAGATCATCGAGATGGACACACATGCAAAACATGTGTAGGAATTACAGAGAATCTAGAGCGAGAAGAAAATTCACTTGTAATTGCGGTTGTAGTAAGACTAAATATAGTTTCTCGAGTGGAAATGAACGAATAGCATTTGAGACTCAATGTAGAGAAGAAAATTGGGGTTTCTTCGGGAAATTTTCTTCTCGTAAAGATCTAACAATGTTTTAAAATAGAAATATAAATTCTTAAAATTATTACAACTCGTGAAATAAATAGTCTTTATAAATCATAATAGAGGCCAAATCTAGCCTTAGATTTGAATTGGGGGTGAATCCTTAGCGAATTGTATTCAAACTTAGTCTCTAGTTGTTGGGACCTGACCAACTATTTGAATTGTAAAAAAATACACAATAACACACGACAAGCATATAATAAGCAGACACAATTAATAAAGGTATGCTTTTTTCGTGAAAAATCCTCTTTTAAATGAGAGATAAAAATTATGGGACTTAAAATCTAAAAATATCTCCACTATACAATATATTTGTTACACAAACCCGATATATAAGGTCAAATAACCCTGTCTCAAAACAAGTATGTATAATAGAGAACACAAGATGAAAGAGAAGAAATAAAATCTGGTAAATGTTCTTCTCAATAGCAAAAACGGTGTACCCATGGTCTAAGGATACTAGAATTTGATTCAGAACACAAACGGATGCGTAAATCTTCCTTTTTTTCCTTTTTTTTGTCTCTTTCTCTTCTTTTCTCTCTCAAAAACAGCGTCAGATTGTAGAGATACAACCTTAACACGCATTAGCCGTATTTTTATCCTCTGGGCCGTGCTCGAGCACGGTGCTTCTGGACATGGCGATTGAGCTCCTGTCGGGTGTTCAACGAGAACCCATGTTCCAAAAAACATGCCTCAGTGGCTCCTCGGGCGTTCATCGAATGGCTACCTTCTAGAAATCGTGCCTTAGTGGCACATTGGGGGCTCATCAAGTGCCTACCTTCTTGAAACTGCGCCTTAGTGGTGCCTCGGGTGTGATACTACCGGAATTACACTTTAGGGCTTTATTGTGTGCCTGAAAATACTCATCATTTGTACTATCAATTGGTATATCAAATAGATATGAGTTTATACGAAAGTGACCTATTACCCAACACTAGTTTCACTATTGGTCTGCATTTTATTATTAATAATAAGACTAATAAAAGATGATGCACAAAGAGAATTAATTTGACGGTAATACAAACCTAAGATCTAGATTGTTATCCGATTGTATTGAGTTAGACTTTTGAATATACTAATATGAATTCTGGACACCACAATAATTAATAAGAGGTTAAAAGATATATGATTTGCTCTCGAGTATATTTTGTGATATTTAAATAAAAAATATTTCTATAAAAATAAAAGATTAAGCGAGAAAGAAAATGAGTTTAATACTGAGAGATTGATCAAACTAGAGAGCTTGGCTCATTAGTATTGAAAGGATACATATCCCTTTTAACTGTAGCGTTGTTCTTAATCTTTTTTGTACTATTTGCCTTGTTCATTTTTTACTTCCTTTTCATCGAACAAAATTTATGTATTTATTGTCTTGATACCAAATAATGTCTCCTTTTAGAATTGGCCTGGCTATTTGATATAAGTGTTACATTGGTTAAGACTTAACTATTGGCTAAGTTTTATAACTACTTAAAATTTAATATTTATTATTTAATATCTATTATTATCATTTTAATATGATCAATTATTACTTGATTTATGTAACTTTTTATTAGGATTTAATGATAGATTTATTCCTTTGTTAAGCCATTACTTATCTCAATAATTTATGTTTATAGTAATTTAGCCATTTAGTTGGTAGATAGGTCGTATGTATAAATTGATTAACAATTCGTTTCTATTCTAGGTTGAACAATTCGATTTCTTGATTGTCTTTTACAAACTTATAATTTTAAAAAAAACTCATATTTAATCAAGTTAGATTAATCTTTCTATTAGTTGTACCCAAGAAATGGTACAAATAAAGTGTATTTAGATTTTAGATTTAGGATTTTTTTCACATTTCTATAAAAAAAAACATTAACAATAATTTTAAAAAAAATGTTTACTAGATTTATAACATAATAATAATAATAATAATAATAATAAAATATTATATAATTGACGATAAGGATAAATGTTGTTATAGGTTAATCCGCGTGAAATCCCACAGTGCTTGAAAAGACGGCGTCGTTTTACGTTATTATTGATGTTCTGGAAGGCGGATAGCATCGAAAACGACCGCCATTTAAGGCAATGATGATCCGGGAGAAGTGCTGCAGCGGCATGCTGTTCCTGTCCCGCGCAAGCACTTCAACTGATCATTACGCCTCGCTAACATCTCCAAACATCCTCATTAATCACTCTGTCAGCGGCATTTCCTCCAGCACCTTCCCTCCATATTAAAGATTGCCTCGAAACACATTTCCTCATCTCATTCATTGAAGAAGCCAAGTGTGATGAAGACGGAAGCAGTACAAGCAAACCAAGAAGACTGCTTACCCTGCTCGATATTCGCGGCAGCCGTGACAGCGCTGTTCATGGCGTGTCTGCTGGGGCAATGGCGAGCTCACGTCTTCCTCCTCCTCAACGTCGTCCTCTTAGCCATCCTCGTGACATCTGTGTACTGTACTTCGAGAAAAATGAAGCGTGAAGAAACGGAGAGGAAGCCGAAGAAACCCGGCCGTTTGGAGTGCGATAATTGCAGTAATGCATATGATATCGGTGACCGCAGTGGTGAATTGGTGAGGAAAAGAAGCGATTGGGTTGAGCAAGTGGAAGGAGAAGCAGTGGAGCTGTCAAAAGAGGAGCTTAATCTAAGAGCAGAAGCTTTCATTGCCATGTTTAAACAGCATTTGGTCTCCGATGCCAAGAAAGGTAGAATCGTGTTTTCTTCTTCAGTCGTTCAAAGCCTCGAATGACTACATTTAGAGTTCATAGTTTCTGCGCTGAAAAAAAAAAAGAAAAGAACAATGTTCTAGCTTTAGTGAACAAGATTTAGCCATTCTTCCACTTGTAAGCTACTGTTGTTTCTGGATATTGTCAAGGAAAATAACATTTCTAATATCAGAAAAGTTCTTCTGCATCGTTGCATGAATCAATGAAATCCTGGTTATGGCATCGAGTCACATTACACCTTCGAAGTTTGGCAATTTTCATATTGTCGTTCAGAAAGCAAGATATAGATGAGATCTAGATGAGGTTTTGGAGAGCGATCAAAGGGATGAAAATTGACAAAATTACCTCTATCAATAATGACGGAAACGCAAGCTCAGATGAATTGGGTGTCACCTAAATCTTGGGCTTAACAATTTTCTTGTGACTAAACAGTGCAAACTTCTGTTCCATGAACTGCTATTTTACATTGAAAGATTGTAACTGCAAGCAATGTAAGGGATGCCTCATGGATCTAAATTTTGAATGGATTTGGGTTGAGTTGTTCGTCGGATTCCGGTCTCCGTTCGTCGATCTTAGGATCTTGCACATTACAACTTAAAATAAGAGGCCAGGTGACGGCGAAATTTGATCCCATCAAAAATACTCCGACGCTCAAGTCAGTATAGAGCCTTCTGAAGATAAAAAGGTGAAATGCAAATAATGTAAGGATGGATGCTTGTGGAGAGAGTGGTTTGATTTGAGATTGCTTATACAAAATAGTTTTCTCTTGATATTTAGTTCATATGGGACCAAGTGTAGAGAGGGTAAGGAAAATGTTGGAAAGCTTGAGAGCGTAGAGAGTTATTGTAATCTTTTGCTTGCTAGAGGGTGTTTAGTGGGCAAAAGAGAGTGTACTTGTGAAGTAAATCTCCATGGCATTTTATAGTCATGGTTCTCCACAGCCTTTTTTCGTTGCGAAGTGGGGTGCCCGCCTTCAGTGGAGATCGTTGCCTTCCCTGTAAGGATGCGGGTGCCATTCTTGGTTGCAACGATCAAGAAGGCGGATCCTTTTTCTTCTGTGTAAGGTAACCGTTAGAGTTTTCTCTGTGAATTGCGTGCCGATTTGTGCGCTTTTCTCCCGGGATATGCTTTGATTTTGGGAGGCTACCGTTATAATGGAGATTGCCTTTCTTAGAGGTGCAGAGAATCAGGGTAGGCGACCATTCGGATGTGTGTGGGTTGATTTTGACTTGGGCCGCATTTATCGTGGACTAATGTCGGCCTACTTGCCGCCTTTCTGGTCAACGACAGCGTTGACCATACTGGATGCAATTGCACAATTGTTGATTTTGGGTCACTTGCTCCTTTTGACCCGGCCCACTATTGGCGTCCTCATCACTAGCCCCCTATGTCGGTGGTCTAGAACTCTGACCTCCGACATATTCACGATGAGACGCGCCTGGTCTTGTGGCTTGCAAAGAGGAAGTTTAATGAGAGGACTTGTAGTTGCTTGAGTCTGGTGGACGGAGCAGAAAAGAACGTTCACTGGATTCATTGATCGTAACGTCAGAATCTGGAGAATTGAGCCGAAAAAAGTGAGTTGACTAGATTCGTTGAAAGCAATGTTGACCGGATTCATTGACCGCTGCGAGATAATTCAAAAAACTAAGCTGAAGATGATATTGACCGAATTCGTTAACCGCCGCGAGATAAACCGGAGAACTGAGCTGAAGAGGATGTTGACCGCAACATTGGAATTCGGAGAATGGTGTAGGCTGAGAATGGTGCTGGGCAATCAAAGGGCTGGGCTCTGAGTAGCCCGTTGCACTTTCCACGTGTCGTTATGCAATGAGTTTGCAATCTATGTAATTAATTCGATAGAGGATTCGATTTGAAAGCGCCCTCTTCGGAATCAACATGTCTATTATGGTTGCCGCGCCTTTTCGATGTGCCATTTCACTTTGACAGTGGTAGATTTTATAAATACTACGCTTCAGTTTTAATTTCCCACGCCTTTCTTCCAAAAAAAAGCTATAAGTCTTCGTCTCTCTTCCTACTTTTGATCTCATGGCTCCTTTTGTTTCTAAAATTGGCTCAATTATTTTCAATGGTGAGGTGAGAGAGTTGTACATTGAGTTTAACATGCCGTCGCATATTGTGTTCTTGATGTCCAAGGAGCAGAATAGAGCTTGCTCTTCCCCTGCTGGCCACATTACTGTGTATGAGGCTCATGTGATGAGTGGGCTTTGCCTCCCTATCCCAGAGGAGGTACTCCTCATTCCTCCGTTATCATTTACGGCTGCTGATAGTGGAGGCTGTAAGGGTAATGTTTCGGTTCACCCAGAGTGGGGACTAGATCTCCTTGTCTCCCAGGGAGCTGCATATCAGCAGTGCGATCTACGACTCACTCAAGAATTAGAAGGACCGTTTCTTCTTTGTTTGCGTTGCTAACAACTAGCCCTTGTCCCGGGATTGGGGCAAGGTTCCTGATGGTCTCACCAAGAAGCCCACGAAGAAAGAGGTGGAGGAAGTGGAGCCATTGCTGCAGCTGGTGAAGGGGCATCTCTCCGAGTTCAGGAAGGATCACCTGGTTTCTAGGTAGGAAGTCAGGAAAGCTCATTGGGGTCCTCCTTTTTTCGTTCAGAAGATCAGACCTCCACTGCTAGCAGTGTTGCAATGCAAGAGGAAGGTCGGCACTCTCACCATCGATGAGGCCGGTGCTCTCTCGATTGGTGATGCTTCTAGTAGCCCTGAGAAGAAAAGGGCTGTACCAACTAAGCCTGCTTCTTCGTCTTCCACTGAGCCAGATTACAGAATGAATGGGCAACTAGCTAGAGTCGAGAGCACTCCGGGGTTGAGGCTTCTGTGGATGACTTTGGAGCCATCGAGAGAGCCGCCACGGGAGGCACTGGCGTTGAGTCATCATTGCCGGGCGACTTGGCCGTGCCTACCGTGCCAGTGGAGCCATTGCTCGAAGCCGCCAGATTAGAGGAGTTAGCCACGGAGCCGTCTGCAGAGCTAGAGGAGCCAGCAGTCAGAGAAATTGCTGAGGTGGTTGACATTATTCCGGAGCCTGCACAGGAGGCCGTTGCTTCCAGTATCCTTGACGTTTGGCCGTCTCATTCCGCCGGCAAAGTCACTCTTGAGTGGGCTTAGGAAGAGGCTGCTCCAAGTTCCCCACCAGCAGGTCCTAATTCACGAGGCCGATCAGGAAGGAAGCAACGAAGAATCTTCCCGGTTACTTTTTGAAGCTCTTCCTTTCTTCTTCATTTGCTGATGTTGCCTAACTTTTTTAATTTCTTACAAGAAGACAAAATATTAGGGCCTGTGCATAAGTGATTGCACCAGAGGGATGCAGTAATCAGAGACCGGGATGAAGAGATTCTCCAGCTAGAGGAGCAAATGAGCCAGCTGAGCGCCCAAGTTCGACAGCTTCAGGAGGAGAATGTTTCACTCCAACTGGAGTTGTCAAAGCTTAGGGTGCAGTTAACGGACCTGGAAGAGAGGGATGCTCGGGCAGAGGGGCTCACGGGTGAGCTTTGGGTGAAGATTGTCATGCTAGAGAATGAGCTGTCCACCCGTTTGTGCCCTCAGGAGGTCACTCAGGCGCTGTGGGCTAGGCTCTGGGAAGGCGTCAGCATCTGTCGCCATATTGTGAAGGTAGTGGATCCAAACTTTACTACTAGCGTCCTTGTTCCCACGAACCGTGGTGCCCAGCGGTGTGAAGACTCGGTTGACTTTGAT
>JAOVVI020008649.1:0-14070 GCA_028571085.2 Nepenthes alata
TTACGTGTATTAGATATTTATTATTTTTCATTGCTTCCGCTATACTTGTAACGGGGTCGAAACACGTTAGCACAAAAAGTGCTTTTTCAGTATCATTGCCCTCTGTTTTTGTCTTCTTACTTCGTTTGCAGGAGCCGCTGCCGGTTGTGCGCGCATCATTTGCAGTCAAAATTAGACTTTTGCAGTTCGACATGGATAAGAATTTGTCAAGGAAAATTGAAACAATTTCGTGGATTAAAGAATTATAGAGTTGTCTACAGAAGAGAGAGGGAGGAAGGGAGGCAGAATTGCTTAAATAATGATCAAATATGAACTCAGAATAGAACGGAGGGCGCAGTCATCAGGTGTAAACATGTGAGAAGGTTTTCCAGAGATGGGTGGCTATACACGAGAAGTGAATTATTGAGTTGATAAGCATGAATTGCCGCTAATCATTGGTTTGGGGTTTAATTGCTACAAAAGAAGACCAGAAGAAAAGGGAAAGTGACGCGAGAGAGAGAGAGAGAGAGAGAGAGAGGATTACAAGAAGGAATAGAGAAATGAAAAGATTAAGAAAGAAGAGACGAAGAACACACATGGCGTCGTGTCATCTGGTCTACATGCGCACTGACTGACCCGCCATTGATGAGCGCCCGTGAGATTCAAGAGATTCTGAATTCCCTCACATCCTATTTTCTGAAAAATAGGTTTTAATTTTTGAAATTTAAAATTAAAATTAAAATTTCGAATCAAATTTTAATTACATTATTTAGCAAAATATAAAATTAAAATTTTAAATTTTAAATATAATATTTTAAATTTAAATATAATAGGATAACTCATTATTATTTTTACAAAAAAATTAAACAGTATATAATCCTAAAATTATTAATTATTAATTAATTAAATATAATAAAATTAAAGGAAATAAGACTAAATAAATAAATATTTCTACTTATCTAATTCGATTAAAAATAAGATCAATCATAGTTTTACTTTTATTTCTTTTAAAGCTATAGTAAAACTATTAAAAAAATATTATTTTAAACTAATATATAAATAGAAATTGTTATTTATAGATTAATATCTTTGGGTCAAGTTTATTATTCGGTTCAAATTTTGTGAGAATACTTTTTATGATGCTCATCTGATATATTCTCATATCTGAATTGTTGAACGAATTAAGAAGTAGTCGAATTTGAGTGTCTGATTGAAAACATGTCCAATTTTTGTTATTTAAAACCTTAATTTTACACACCATAACAGACAAATGAGAGGTTAGAGGATACGTGACTCGTTCCATAATATATTTTTAAATATTCAATAGTAATCTTTTCACTTAGTCAAGAAAGATAGGAGGATGAGAAAAGAAATATATAGATGTAAAAATATTCAAGGATTGAGTGTAATGTGAAGGATTGAGCTCTGTAGAAGCACTTAAGGGATGAGCAGTTTTAGACGATGTACTCGTAGAGAGAGTAATTTAGAGAAAGAAGTGCACTTATTGTGAGAGTGGCTTCTTGTGAGAGAGAGAGTTCTTATCATGACACCTTAATATCCAAATTTTTGATTGGTTGACTGATCGATCTCCCTTTCCTGTGAAGGAAGGGATATATTTATAGAATAAGTACTAGTTAGCCATCCTGGGCTTTACAACCCTGCAGTTATGAGTGGCTGACACCATACCCTGCGGTCGTGGACTACAGACGCTACAACTTTGCAATTTTGTGGGAGCCACAACCGTTTTTCCACCATCGACAATCTGCGCCTAGGAAACCAAGAGGGTGACAGTGGTGATAGTAGCCTGCGGCTCCTGTCCCCATAGTTATGGGAGACACCACGCTAGGAGCGATCAAATGAGCTTATTTGTTGGGTTGTCGCTAGTTGAGTTATACCTATGGACACCATCTACTGATCAACCCTAATGGCCTATATATTATTAGATATTTTTTGGTTGAGCTGTTTGGGCCCACCGCCGTGTGTTCAGGTTCTTGGACTTAGAGGAGCTCCTATTCGGCTGCCGCTTCCTGGATCTTTCTTTTTTCTGCAGGTTAGGTTCTCGTCCAACTCGTGCATTACTAGACCCGTCACTTAAATTAAATTGGGATAAATCGACCATTTATATTTTCAAAATTTTAAAACAAATAACATTTTATAAATAAAAAAGCAAATTTTGCAGAATTTTTTTAACCAAACTATATTTTTGCAGAATTTTTTTATTTAAAAATTTTAAACTTTGTTGAGATAATTATTTTTTTATTTTTATATAAAGATCACAAATTTAATCAGCCATAAACTTTTTCCTTACAGAATAATAATTCTTTATGCAACTCTAAAAATAGAATTTAAGTTTTATCTAATTTTAATTCTAAAAGATAGATTAAACTTATTGACATCAAACTTGGAAGGATAAAAGTTTCCTTAGCAAACAAAACTAAAATATTTGAATCTAAAATTACGATCTCTAAAATAGTTTATATTTTTAAATAATTTTGTAAATATATATTTTTAAATAAAAATATTTTTAAAAAAATTTTTTTAAAAAAATTTATGAATTGATTCAAACAAGATTGGTTATTAGTTTGGACTCAAATGACTAAGCTATGTTTAACCCAACTCAACTTAACGATCACAAATTTTCATATAAACCAAACTAAAATACAGTAATGATAAGATCTACCGCTTATCACCACCTTGTGCCATTCTTCAGTGCCACCTACTGAGCAAATAATTGTCGGTTCCTTGCAATGCCTCCTAGAAGTGAAGTGGCAATGACTGTATATTAATTGAGATGCTGCACTGATTAGAAATTTAACGAGCTTATAATTGCTAAGGTTTAATGTCTGTCATTGAACGGTTATAATTACCTATTTAATGTGGCCATTCATTCCTCTATTCATTTAATTGTTAGTCAAAATTTAAATGGTTTAATTTTCTATTGGTCATTTGGTGCCTCAATTTTTTATAATTTTTAATAATTCAGCCATTCAAATATTCGACAGACCAGGTATCCTAATAAATTTTCAATCATTGTCTATTCTAGGTGAAATAATTCAGTCGTTTCATATTTCCCCATAAGCTTACAATCTGAGGGCCCCTATTTCATCGTATCAGATCGTTCTTATTTTATACCATACCCAACATTAGACCCCACATTTAGAGGTTGAATTGGAGCTTTGAATATGTTAAAATGGTAACCCGGGTGGTGCACCTAGCAAATCATCTGAATATTTCTTTTCAAAAGATTCAATCAATATTAACTAATGATTAATTGATCTTGCCAATCAAAATTTGATTATATATCTTATGGACTAAGATTATTTGACCATTTGATTGTCTTGATTCATTCCAAGATACTTTATTTTACTGCTTTCATTTGTCTATGAATAGGGGACTTATTCGTTCCAACACACGTCCCAACATTCAGTGGAGCCTTATTCGATCTTTTCCAAAGTTTCATGTCTCAACATATGATGGCATTCCCGTTTGTTTAATCTAAAGAGAGAGTTCTCCTTGGTACTTTCACACTCCTTCAAAGGTATTTATAAAATTTATTTTGATTACTCTCTTTTATATGAAAAAATATCTTAGCTTCCTTCTTACATAACATCATGAACTAAGGTTCTTGTCCTTTCGAGTTGCTACTCTTGATAACCCTCGACATTTGCTATGCGGCATCCATTTTTATGGCTTGTTAGAGAGGGTTAGCCGGTTCAATGTCTCTTGGCTCATGTATGATGACATCTTTGTTGATTTTCTATATCAACCTATCAGAGTCGATCAACTATATACTGCATTTCGAGAATAAGTAAATGCATCCTTTGGACATTCTGTCTCTTCTTATTTTTGTTGTTGGATTACTTTCTTTCCTTTCTTATTTTTTTCTGAAGACTACCTTACCAGAATATAACTTATACGTAAGTATATATATAAAGAAGAATTTTATCTTTTGCATTTAGGTTATAGTTTTAAATTTGCTCGTTTCATTGGACTTGTATTATATCTACATGAGATTGTAAGTTATTAAAAATATAGATTAATAAAATTATCTAAATGAAAATTTTTTTTCCTGTCATTAATTTTGATATCTTAGCATTTTTTAGATTATTATTTGGTGGAGATTCAATCCTTTAGTATGTAGGCAACTCTATTTTCTGATAGTTTAAATTTTTAACAGCCTGATTTTCTAGCAATTTGGATTTCTGATACCGGGACTCTTAATCAAATTACTTCAAATTATTCAGGCAAACCAAATTTGTGTTTAGAAGCAAACCGTACCTTTTTGAACATAACTTTATTAACTTTAAACAATAATGTCAGGGCCATCATTATTTTTGTGATTGAAATTATTTACTAGTAGCACTATTGGTGCTGTGATAGGCGGCTTTAAAATGATGCCCTCTTTGAATCACTTCAATATACTATGTTTAGACTTGAGAAAAGGCAGACATACATGCAATTACTCGAGCAACACATCGTTTTGATTAGTGTCGTTATTCAAAATACTTTGTTTCCAAGTTCAATTGTCCTTTTAAATCCTATTGTCTTCCTCTTCGCTTTAAACCCTAACTAGGTTTTCTTCTTATTTTACATCTGAGCACTTACCCACTATCCATTACACATGGCTCCACATGACACTTCAAAGGGCCTCATTGATATTTTTTCTTGTCTTTCTATTGATCACATGCTGGACATTTAAAATCTATATAATATTTCATATGTTATTCCATTTCATGTTCCTTCACCTAAGGAGAGGGCTTGCTTTCTGATGGCTGGATTATATGTCGTTTATGAGACCTATCTGAAGGATGGGTTTTGAATTTTTTTTGATAGGAAATTTGTTGAAAAATAAAAATCTTATAAATTCTAGTCACTTGTCTTCACCCTAATACCATCAAGTACATTGTGGCACTGTGTCTTTTTTAGTTAATGGAATCTTAGACTAGACACTCAAATCTGTAAGGTGGCTTTTTATCATGATCAAGAAAGTGACTAGATCTCCAACTCTTAGAAAGGGGCTTAAAATATGCTATGAGAACCTAAAGTTTGTGAAAAATCAGAAGGATAGGTTCTTCTTTATTATGATTTTGAACAATTGGATCTATCGAATAATTTGAGCCATATCAACACTGTATTTTCTAATATGATCCTTGAAAACAAGCACTTCATGACCAAATTTTAAATTGAACTCGTTAAAGAAAATGCCGTTGAGTTATGTAGAACTTGTAATATTTAAACCAATGAAATAATAAATGGTGTCAACAGGCATGTTGTTATTAGAGGAGAGGCCGTTATTGATATATCATCCTATTCCTCAAAAAGAAAAGGGATTGTTCTCTTTATTGATTCTCCTCCTTGAACCAACATCGATCAGTTTGGGGATAACATAGTAATTATTTTAGATCCTTATTCAGATGATGACAATGCTTTAAAAATCATGGACGCGGTTTGTATTGAGATGGTTGAGAGGAGTATCAAAGTATCTTCCCGTAGATCAACCATGGTTTTTGCCTCTTCAGTTGCCTAATTTTTAGAAGAGATACCTACCCCAAATTTGAAAAAGAAGAGTCCCATAATTTATTTGTGGAAGGAGTGAGCAAGACTTTCGACTTCAATCCTTGTATAAGGATGAACCGACTAATACTCTTAACATTACTTAGTTTAAAATTCAAGCCTTATTGGGCTCTCCAACGCTATGAAAACCAGTTTTTGTATTTACTACAACTTGAGTTGTCACTCCAGAACTGAAAAATAATGTTGACATAGTTAGAGAGACAACAGTTTACTCTTTGTCATCCTCTCCAATACCAGTGGACTCTGAGGCTTCTTAAAGTGCCTTAGGTTTTGAACCTCCACTGTACCGTAGATTTATACCTTTCATTGGTTAGAGACGATTATCTATTCTAGGCCCTAACTCAACAAGATCGTTGCCAGGTTCTACACGTAGGGAGTGTTGTCCATCCTAGGAGGTAGCCCTTGAAAACAAAACTTCAAGCCACTCATTTATATTTTAAGTTATTGACTTGAAACTTGCTTTCTTTTGCAATCCTAGAACTTGGCATATTTGATTAGAGATAAGTTTTATAGGTAAGATATAAAGATTATATGCCTATCTCAATAGTATGTTAATCTTCTATAGTCAAGGACTTAGCATTTAGAGTTGTGATTGCCAGGGATGAAGTGTCATTCTTTCATGATCGATCAACCCAGTTTGAGAACGAGCTGGCTAAGTGGATAAGTATGTCTCGTGATTATGTCGATCAAGCTTTCATCGCAGGAGATCGAGCTAGCTCACTTGAAAACATTGTTCTTGAGGTAGAACGATACTTGACAACTACTTCTGACCATGAAAGCATTTAATTTTATCTCATAAGCAAGTTTTGAGATATCTCTGGTCTTAGCATTAAATATGGCTAAAGTACCTTCGGTTCTTATTTAGAGCTGTCAAATCTTGATAAGATGTCAAGGTTTCTTTTCTTTCCTTCAGTTGGAGGTGAATAGTAATAGGAATTGGTTTGCCAGTTCCTGAAAGGATCGATGGAATTTGGTCCTAAGTTGTAGAACAAAATTATCTCATCTCTCTTTAAAATTAAAGGAAAATAGAGGTATAGCGTGAAATCTTGTAGGCTTTGAAAGTTGAGTAACATTTGAAAGTGGCCTAAATGATCCATCAGATCTATGCTTCTACTATAGGGCTCCAGTATTGGTATTTTAAATTTATAAGGGACCAATATCTCTTAATCTTCAAGATGAAAAGTGTAAAATCCAATTTGATAGTCTAACCAACAGTATTTTCCTAAAAAGTCTACAATTCAATCTGCTTTATTATCTCTTCTATTTTAGTTATGGAGGCAATTCTTTTAATATTAATGAGTGTCATTGACTCTAGGTGATTAGTAGATACACATGGTACCTACTTGACCGAGAGGGTTTTAGACATGTTACTACACAAGCCTTCCCCCGAATTGATGAGCACCTGGAATTCTCTGTATACTATAGATTCTGTTTCTTAGGATTTTCTTATATTGCCTTGAAGTTTCAATATCCTTTGAGTCAAGAAGGATTAATACGAAGGAATGCCTTCGGAGCTGTTGAAATCTTTGATTGATGAAGGGCTCCCTTCAAGATAACCCTCTTTATTCTTGACCTTTTCCTTGAGGTTAATGCTTGTGAGTAGAGTGTTGTTGCTTTGTGCACTTGGCCATTGACTTTATCACATAGAGATTTCAACATCTTTAACATGTCATTGATTTTGGCCATCAAGTTGTTGACACCCGGATTTGCTGGCAGGTGAGTATCTCCATTGTTATCCTACTTAAAGTTTAAGCTACGAGACATGATGTTCTTCAACAGTTGGCTTACTTAACCTTACGCTTGTGTATTCACTATTTTGCTTTATCAAAACTGTGAACAACTTTCAGGCCGGTGGAAGTTCAATACGGTAGGATTGAATTGCTTAAACATACTCTCACAGAAGATACCAATAATACATACCAGGGATCTCGATAATTGTCCGAATAAGTTGGGTCAGACCTTCAAACCTTTTTTATTCAAATTCTGTGTATCACAGTAGTTAAGAATATGTTAGAGAATATGATACTTATTCTTTAGTATATTTTTCGATACTTAAAGTAAAAATATTTCTACGATGATGAAAGATGATAAAGGATTGGGAATGAGAGAATGCGAGAAAATACTAGGATTGGAGGGCTTGGCTCCAATAATTATGAAAGGTTACAAGTGTATGATGGGTAGTATTATGTACTTGCACTTTTTTTTCCCCGAATTTAGGAGCCGTTTGATTGAGATAAACTGACATATTTATAATATTATTAACAATTAACCTGTCTTTTTAGAAATTGTATAGTTGTGCATTAATTAAGGCATTTTGTTAGTTGAAAATTGAATAAGCTTATAATTGCTTATGGTTTAATGCTTGTCATTTAGTGGCTACAATTAATTGCCTATTTAATATGGTTGTTCATCCTTCAAGTCATATAATAATTCATCATTATTTAAAATATGGTTCAATTTTCTATTAGGCCATTTGGTGCCTCAATTTTTTTTTTATAATTTTTAACAGTCCAACCATTCAAATATTTGGTAGATTAAGTGTCTAGATTGATTCCCAGTCTTCGTTCATTTTAGGCTTAACAACTCAATTTTTTCATATTCTTCCACAAACTTATAGCCCAAGGGCCCCGTATTTTACCAAATCAAATCAATCTTATTTTAAACCATACCCAATAATATATATATATATATATATTATTTTTAAAAGCATACAAAGTTATTTTTGTATTTTAAATATTTAAAATTTAAATTATAAATAAGTAATTTTGTAATTATGTTTATTTAATACTTATAAGTTGGCCTTTTCAAGGTTCAATGGAATTTGATGGGAATTGAGCCATTTTCCTTGGATGAGTAATGTGTTCCTTCATTACTTTAAATGTGTTGGGCATATGCTAAGCCTAGCCAAAACAAAGCAAGAATTTATGAAAAGTCTCCAAGACTTTGGTTAGTGATTTTAAATAGATCGTGTAATCTAACACAATACCATATATCTGAAATGCAATCTCAAACTTACAGGGATTTGTGAGAGTGAGGGGGAGCCCCTCACATGCTTATTTTGTCATTGGATTAAGTATTCAGTGGTTCCTATTTTATATATTTTTTAAAGAATTTATAAAATAAGGTAATAGTTAAATTTTTAATTAATTTTATTTTTATATTATGAATACTTTTATATTTTAACGTTAAAAAAAAACTAAAAAATTTCTTTTGTATTATTTTTAAAATATATAATAAATAACTACTAATTCATCATGGAGAAACCTCACTCTATAGTAGAGCCCCTCTCAACCCAAGCCTAGAGAGCAAATATTATTTGTGAGGGAAACATGATGAGAGGTGTGGGTCCTTTTGTTTTAGGTGTACCATTTGTTATGAATTCATGGGAGCACTATTTCTTGGACTGAGTTTTATTTTTTTATATATTAATTATTTATTTTTAAATAGATAATTATAATTAAATTATTTTTTAAAAAATTAAAAATTAATTATAATTAATTCTTTTAATAATAATTATAAGACGTACCGTATTTCTAATCAAAAATTCAATAGAGTTTCGGCTATAATACGGACGTCGACTATATATAAAACCTGTATAATTATTTTGTACATCAATTATACAACCTCAACAATACCAAAAATCTATCAAAATCAACCCCAAGATCCAGACAACGTAACAAACTAACATAGGATCCCAAAGACTGCTACAATCATTTCGTGGCCCCAACGTTATATCTTCTGACACAACATTGAACACATATAAGTACCTGAAACAAATCATAAAAATATGTGGAAGTATGAACATCCATCGACACAGCGGAAACTACACTATGGATATTTTCAACCCGGGTATGACAGTCATACACAAACATATACAGGACCCAACATAATATAACCCGCACAAGATCTCAGCGGATATAAATTCAAACAATATAATATACGACTTGCTATCCACAATCGTAAGGGAGGTATTGAACATAATAACAACTCATCAACATAATGTAATAACTCTGATATTTCTCATACAATGATCAGAGCCATTATCCGACTATAAATAATAACCATAACACATTCTCGGGATCAAAACTATACCAAACATAACATCTCTACTGGCCAAAAGGGATATCCAAGCTCGATCACGTCCGAGCTCCTGTAAGTATATCCATGCCACTAGTCTGAAGGGATAAAATATAAAAATATGAGCCTAGAACTCAACAAGTATCATCATATAAATAATCATAAATTAAAAGTATGGATATCACATAGTAATCACATAAAATAAAACACAATGTCCGTGAAATTCCTAAAAATTTAGGAGTTGTCTCGTACTAAATCATCGTCTGTATCAAATAGTCCATCTGGGATGTAATCGTAATAAATAACGATCTGAATAAATATCATAGACGATATCATATCATATGATCTGAGATTAAATAAGTAGCAATCGTCACCACATCCATGTTGGACACATATCATCGTCCGGATCTAAATCTCATAATGTAAAAATCAAGAGAAGACCACCGGAACTAAAAATATAAATCAAAATACGTTTCATGTTTATCACATATTTATACATATGAGATATTCCTATCGCTCAACTGTAGGCCAATCAGTGTATCTCAAAATTATACTCCACCCAAATAAAGGCAGACTACAAAGCATGCACGAAATCAGAAAACCAAAGATCAATAATACCAACTTGAGGAAGGGTAACCATCGTTCGATAACCATGGCTATATCGATTGCGATTTAAACCAGCAGTTTAAGGCTATTCATGTACTCTGTCTCCCATAGATTAGGACCTTACTTTCTATATTTTACTACCCGCGACTTTAGATGCAATCTCAAATTTTAGTTATATATATTAGGATGTCCGAATATATTAATTTTTTGTCAATTTTATACGATGGTTCTCATTAAAATATACAGTGGGGTAGGTCAACTACAAAATGTCTTAACTTTTCTTCCGGCGGAAGTGGCCATTTCATATATATCTCTGTCGGGACAAAGCCTCCCCGTTGGGAGCGGTACCAATATCTCATGCCTCAGATCACATAGAACGACCCATCGGGTCTCGAACCTCCATGGTCCCGAGTATACACAAATATAGATGAATGCAAGGCCTGATTCATTGTTTCACAATATACGGATACACAAATATAGATGTATACTGTTCGGGTATTCAAAAATCCTCTAAATCAAATATACCAGTGTAAAACCACCTCATGACCAGTAAAACATACATGCATTTACATAATTAATGAATTGGGGGTATATAAAAATACATACATGTTAGTAAAATTATCCGCAGTGGTCAAAATATATCAGAAATTAAATAAGACCAAAAATAAGGTTATAGGATACTTGTCTCGACTTTATATTCCGCAGATTTGAAGAAATGATGTCTCGAAGTACCCGATTGGGCCTTTCTTTCTCCTGCCTCACGCGCGCCCTTCCTCTCTCCTCTGATCTCCTCCGCGCGTGACTTCTCCCCGCACTGCTGCGCACGTCAACGTCGCTCCTCTGCCGCCGATTCACCACCGTGCCGCTCACCTGGCCGGTGACCACTGCGGCCTCTCTTGTGACCACCATCATCGCCATCGATCTCTCTCTCCTCTCTCTTCTCCTCCTGCGAAAAATTCAAAATGACAATAAATATTAAAATAATTCAGACAAGGTCTGAAATATTACACTCTTCCCTCCTTATAAAAATTACGTCCTGAAAATTTACGCATATCAATCCTTGAACAGATAAGGACAATTCTTTCGAACTTAGCCTTGATCAAAGGATTCCTCCAAAAAAATCTAATCCTCAACGCCTGATCTTTCTATCCCAATATCGGAATCAAAATCCCAATATAAAATAGCTTCTAGAATTCAGCAACAATTCACGCTCGATCACATGCCAAGGATCAATCCATATTCCTCTCAACATATATACACAAAACACATCATAGAGATTTCATCAAACTCGGATAACACCAATCTGTTGGCCATCTCTCCAATTTGCTGCGAAACCTCAAAAGGTCTATCGCACCTTAACCTCAATCTATCTGTTGCCCCCAAAACTTCAAATTCTTATCTTCAAGATGCTTTCAAAAATATCTGACTACTCTTCTCGATCATCCAATCAGGCTGCAAATCTGATCACTTGCTTCAATTCTCAAATCAAATCTTGTGACCGATAACCGTGAATCCACACGCTTTCACTGCACAACTCTGATCGATCATCTACTTTCAATCGCAATCAAATGCCTCAAAATTAGTATACCTTGCAATCTTCTCATCTCGATAATGTGTTTATGGCCAAACTCGAGAATGACGTTTTGATTAGCAAGCAAAGACCCTACTTCATCAGCTTATCCATCATCATCCAAGTCGTCACCAAATTCATCGTCGTCCAAAACGAAGATAGAAGACACTGTTGCGCAAACTCCTAATACAACTTTAGTCCTGAACGACAAACGTATAGGCTGAGAATAGATCCACCTACCTACCACTTTATCTGTAAAAATCTCCTTCTACCTCGTGAGATTATAGATCGACCCAACCAACGCCTCCACTTCTCCAAAATTGCAGGACTTAACAAAACCTCCACCTAATCAATCTCCTCAAAATGAATTTCAAATCAGATTTTCTACCTAAAAATCCAAATCGAATCTTACAACCAATGGCTACGGACCCACATGCTTCTGCTGTACTACTCTGATTAATCACCTGACTGTAAATTATCGCTATACTATATTTCAACCCGGTGCTTGAATTTCTAATACAAACTTGCGCCGAAATTCAGCACAACATCAGATCACAATTGAAACCCTGAGATTAAAATATCCTATAACCTCATTATCTCGTTGGCATACCGACAAACCAACTTTCCATCCAAATATACCATCTGAATTAAAAATAAATTGGCCAACATCAATAGCCAATCCACAAATACCTAAACTGCTTCCATATTTCTAACCGTCCTTGGTAATCCCGAAGTAAAATTTATGGAGGCTGCTCATGTTCCGCTTTATCTTATGAACATGTGGCACATTAAATCCGAAAACCTTTGACCCAAAATATCGTCAATAATATTTTCCTTCTTGGCTAACACTGAAACTGACTATCACAGCCCTTAAGTAATTCACCCACTTACATTACCACTTGGTTAACTCCTTTTCTGAAATTATTTCTTCAAGCCTCTATGATCAAATTGAGCCACAACTATCTCCATAAAAATAACATTTCTAAATCCTCAAAATAAAGACCTCAATTGTTAACTCCAAACCATAAGTTGAGTAATTCTGATTATAAACTTTCAACAGCCATAACTCATAGATAACCATTCGAATACGCTGCATCAGAATACAACCTCAAATTTTCCTCGGAAGAATTACAACATATGATAGATTAATTTAATCCATCGGGGATCAACCAAATTGACTTTATCGATAATCCGTCCTTTCATTTCTCGAAAGCTCCCCTCACAATTACTATCCTAATAAGCACCGATCGCTTCAAAGTTAAAGGTCATACGTACGCCACAATTCTCGAGGAATCCTCCGTAAATCACTTAACAAATTTAAGCAGACCCAAGAAATCACGCATCTTCGTGACAAACGATGGTCTTTCCCAACCGGCTATCGCTTCAATCTTCTACATATCCACAAACATTCCATCAAAGAAATAACATGTCCAAAATAACCTTACTTCCAATCAAACTCGCATCTCCTCAATTGGGCAAACCACAAACTACCCTTTACAGCTATGACACAGTCCTCAAAGAGACATCATACCCCACATAAATTTATTAAACAAATCAAAATATCATTAATGAATCCATCACAAATAGACCCAAATACGATCGAAAGATCCAATTCATACGATCCACCAAAGATGCTAATGAAATCGCTATCCCAAAAGGTATCACCCAAACTCACAACGGCCATACCTTTATTTTAAAGGTTATCTCAGGCATATTCTCCTGATTATCATTAATTTGACAATATTTTGAATTCAGATCAATTAGAGAAAATATTGAACCCTAACAAATGATCAAACAAATTACCTATCAATTTTCAACATTCATTATCAAAGAATTTATTTTCCAAACAAATTAAAATTTTAATATCTCACAGATAACTTCATCGATTCACCTTACTCATCCCAAAGGGCACTGAAGCATCCCGCGGTAAAACACCCAACCGATGCCTCTACGATTCTATGCAGGGTCCTCGAAATCGATGTCACTCCTTACACAACCTCAACAACCTCAGCTACCGATCAAAAGATAATTCAGGCTAATTATTTCCTCAAAAAATAACCTCAAATTACCATACAATTAGAAAATTCTTAATGACCACAAAATGACTCTCAGATGTGGCCACATTTGCCAACTAAACTCGGCATACATTCTCATCAATTAACTTACAGGCACAATGATATCAGCTTCATCGCCTCTCGATCAGCTCTTACTTTTATTTAAAAATTCACAACCCACAGCACAAATTAGAATATTCTTACTGAATA
>JAOVVI020008651.1:0-14069 GCA_028571085.2 Nepenthes alata
TGTTGACCGTTGGGCTGTTCGTTGTGTGTTTCTGTTTTCTTTTGTTGGGCCGGCCCATTGATAGGCGCACCCATCAATTTTAATTATAAAACATGCTATTAGATAAAAATTAAAAACATATAGAAATATATAATTAAAAATAAAAAACATGTTAGAGCAATATTTTAAAAATACAATATTTAAACATTATGTGCATGATTCAAGATATATATATATTTTACAACACCTTCATAAAATGATAACAAAATTACATATATGCAATGTAATAATATTTTATGAATAAAAATAATATATACATATATAAAT
The DNA here is from genome assembly GCA_028571085.2 of Nepenthes alata. Classification (NCBI taxonomy): domain Eukaryota; kingdom Viridiplantae; phylum Streptophyta; class Magnoliopsida; order Caryophyllales; family Nepenthaceae; genus Nepenthes; species Nepenthes alata. The sequence continues at coordinate 307 of JAOVVI020008651.1, forward strand.
ATTTAAAATAACCAACATTAAAAAATATCAAAAAATAACAGTAACAAAAAAAAAAAAATTTTAAATATACTCACCTTTATCTTTAATCTAATAAAGATCTATTAAATTTTACTTAATTTTCTCATTCTCTTACCTTTTCTTTCTCTTTTATCTTTATCTCTATTCTCTAAAGATTCCATAGAAAATAATTAAAAATCGGCCAACAAACTTATTTATAAAAAGTTAGCACAAGTACGCTAATCAATTATGTATTAGATGCTAAAACACAAGCATTTTTTAGGCACGCATTAGGCATTAATATTTTATCCAAAATATGCATCTGTATCAACCGGGCATGAATCAAGCACAACCAATTTGCTTGAAATATACATGAGTGGCCCGAAACAATCCTTCAGACACAACCTTACTATCCAAAATACACATGCGAAAGTCGACGTAATTTATATTTGTTAGAAAATTAATTTGATCTAAAATCTTAATTGACCTGGATAATTTCATCAACTTAATTCAATTAATTATCATTAAAATTAAATTTGGAACCCATACCTTCTAAAAAAAATCTAACCAAATAATCAAACTACTGATCGAATTGCAAAGAATATAAAAAGGTTGAAGTTCCAAGTGACCGAATTGAGAAATAAATTTGACCGTTTAACCTTTCGAACGATTAAATAAACCAAAAAGTAATTATAATTGTTTAGTTAAATCAAATCAATTGTTAATACGCTATGAAAAGACATTACATTCAACACATATCAAACAATATAATTATTCAGTTCATAGGGAGAGCAATTATTCAGACAATAAACAATCGTCCCTCTTTAAAAAATCGCCACCGATTAGTAATAAATTTATAAATATATCTATACCTCCTAAAATTGAGGAGAGATGAGGGAAAAGAAAAAGCACTCCAACTACAAATATAAAGTCCAAGCCTCTTATCTTTCAACACTCCACAAATTTTGGAGCCAAGTCCCCCATTTTTCCACACTCTCTCTCCTACATCCTAATTTCTTTAATTCTTTCCCATTTTCTTTTTAAAAATTACTAATTTAAATATTAGAGAATATTTCAGTTAATAAATCCCACATTCTTTGATCTCTTATCTGATATTCTTGTACTTAGGATTCGAACAAGGAGATTCAATTATCCATCATGATAATCCAACTTGTCTGATAGATTCAACGATTGCATACCGATCGAAGTATTTACCAGGTTGTAGGTAAAAATTTTCATTAAAGATTTCATCAATGCATCATTTAAGTATAAAAGTATCACAAATAATTGGCAATTCTAAAAAATATAGTGAGCAAGTCTTAAAAATCTAAGTCACACCAGTAGTCCTAACCATAAACGATTGATACTAAGCGCTGTGCGTATCGACCCGTGCAGTGCCGTAGCTAACACGTTAAGTATCTCACCTAAGGAGTACGTTCAGTAATACATATAAGTGACAATTAATACATAAAAGGTTAGGTAAAAACATTATATAGTAGACACTAATTAACCATCGGTCAATCAAATTAGTTACGAAGATATATATAATGAAAATAAATAATTTGGTAGTAGACATGATTAACCGTTAGTCACTCGAAATATTTGCCGAGACATACAGAGGGAAATAATCTCTTTTTTTTTTTACTCTAGACAAATTCCAAACACATTTCAAGCAAAGTTTTATCATATGAATGAGGTATAATACACTAATTACTAAATGGTAGTCAATTTTTTTCTTTATTTTCTTGAAAAATAAATGTTGCGTCTCGGATCACAGGGTCCCAATGCAACATAAGTGTTTGAGAGTGTAGGGTGTAGAGAAGGAGAGATTAAAACCGATGTTTTACGTGAAAAGCCTCATTTTGAATGAGGAAAAATCACGAGACTCTGGGCCTTTAGAAAGTGCTTCACTATAGTTCGAAGTCATACAAAGTACAAGTCTTGGGAGTTCCTTCCCTTTCTCTTTATTGTTTCTCTCCTTTTGAAAGCTTTAGAGCCATTTTGATTCTTCTTCTTCGAAAGAGAGAAAAAAAGGATCCTAAGGCAAGAGCTTTTGCTAGGTATTTATAGGAAAAATCGTGCCGTTGGGGAGAGGACATGTGGCAGCTAGCGTATGATCGAGAGACTGTCCACCTGCCCTGTTGGTCACGACAGGCGCGTGAGGGAGCCGTCCATCTGCCCTGCTGTCCATGTCAGGCATGTCGGCGTGTGCAGGGAGGCATGGTGCTGGCGCCGCTGGTAAGGCCTGACTGTGTCAGGCGCGTAGACTCTAAGCGTCAGTCTTGATGTGACTAGGCGTACTCTGTGGAGGCGGCGTCTTGCAGTGGTTGCAGATTCCTTGGAAATCAGCGAAGTTGCTTAGTTGTCGCTTTCGGCCATGTATGAGATAGTCCTCGTCCTTGTGTGGCGTGCCCTGTCCCTTTGTGAGTTCGCAGACCCGTTCGATGGAGGAAGCTCTCGAACGTTAACTAATCTTTGATTCCTTGTGAAGGGTCATCGGGTCTTTTCTGACTTCTTGGAATAATCTGAGACCTGATGGAACATCTGAGACTCTCGGGCTTCTTCTCCTGGTCCTCGTGCCTGGGGGCTAAGGTTCTCGGACGTTTCTCGGGTGTCCTTGATGTCGTCAGCTCCTTATAATGTCCTCGAGCCCCTGTTGGTTAAAGGGACCTCTCGGATCTTTGCCGTTACTTTGACTTTTGGGACATTAGCCCACGTTCCCGGGCTCGTTGGGCCAGTCTAGTATAAGAAATTAGCTTGGACTTTTGGGCCTCTTGGGCCATCCAGTCCTCTTGATCCGTGAACACTTCTTTGGGATTTTACTTTGGGCCATAATTTATGGGCCCTTATATTGGGACCCAACAGGCCCACATAATAAATATAACGTCATTATTTCAGTAAAATTGTAATAACCAATTAATGAGTAATGGTGATCATAAAAGATGACAATTAAAATGAAAATTCTTGCACAAAATTATATAAAAAAAAATTAACAATCGAACAGCACTAATGCTCAATCAATGTACAATTAACACAAAGCCGTGTATAGAGGTGACAGAAGAGAGAGAGACCTAGGAAGATGTGCCCTGGAGGTCTTTATGTAAATCCAACTATCAACATTAAAAATTAGATAAATAAATGATAAAAATTATATCAAATAATTTAAATAAATATTTAATTTCTAATATTTCCCCATCTAACTTTTAATCTTACTTGTTAGATTTACTGGAAACTTAAAAATTTAGAATTACCTTCATGGCTCTTACAAAGAAGTAGGTTGAAAGGCAGCCTGTTGATGCCAAACGCCATTCAAATTTGACTGCCACAGCCTGACCAGACCATCACTTCCAGTGGTCGCCAATGTCATTCCACTCATATCCCATTCCATCTGCCACACCTAATTGCCACCGCCGCCACCGCCGCCCGGAAAGAAAAAAGAAAATAGCTAATTTTCATTTGTTAACATAGACTTTAGGGAATATTTATCATTAAATTTACAAGAATATATGGAGCTCAGCATGTTTAATATTTAATATTGGGTCACTGATAGCACAGTATACCTTCCCTATTCATTGTGGGTCGGTTATTCATCAGCATAATTTAGCTTATGATGTGATTTGAAGCACTCAGCCAAATGTGTATTTCAAGGTTAGATGACACAGAATTCTATCAATAACAGGCCATTTCAACCCTTTGAAACAACTCAATAAATTTAGTATATCGTTCTAGGAAGCCCTGTCCCAGTAAAATGACACAGATTTCAGGAGTGAATTTTTTTATTTGTCCATGTTTGGCATCCTTGGGTTGAAAATGACTTGGGAGAACAACGCGTCCGACGGCAATGCTCACAGCCATTGACCAGCAAGCGGCCGGCTATGAGGGTGGGTGCCTCATCTGAAAGCCGTTTACCCTAAGAGGTAAATGCACAATTTATTTATAGATATAACAATATAATTGATCAACAATTTTATCTTCTTAGGAAGGACCAACCAATATGCAAGCGAGCTTATATAAATAAGTTGTACTATAACACATCTTATCTGGTCAATAAAAATAGAAAACAATGGTTGATTGACGTTTCAATTATTTCTAAGTTACCAAGTATTTATTTACTTTATAGTAACAGATTTTTTTGAAAACAATATAATGATCCAATGTGTTTAAAACATGTCAAATTCAAAAAAATAATTAAATATTCTAATATTTGTCAAAATATGTCAGTCATGTCTGATACCAACATGCTAGTTAGGGAGATGTGCCAATGCTTCTTAGGATTTAAAACCCCACCTCACTCTATTAAGGGATCCACAAAGTGAAATAATTTTTCAAGTACTACTAATAGGCATGGATATAAATGTCAGAAGTTATGCATCACGATATCGATATTTTTCAATAGTACAATAATATTGTAATATATTGCTTTAATGACTATATATTGGATATAGCATGCAATTCAGTCATGTCAAGTTATGATTTTTTGAAAAATATTCCTTCCAATGCATATAATAATAATAAGTATTGATGGATACCGATACAGGTGTGATCAATACACGTACAAATATTTTCTACCATGCTAGCAGGTTTAAAGAAATAGGTATAGTTGTTGGTACCTCTCCTCCATGACCAGAGAGCAACGCTGCCACCTCCACGGAAAGGCGTCCATCAGCATCTGGGTGCAAACCGACATGCCAAATTGCAAGACCCTTTTGAGTCGCAACGGCTATTATCTCGTATGGCCTGCAGAGTGAAAAAATTGGCAAAGATAAAACATTACACTATTTTGCATAATATAAGCACAGAGTTTCATCAATTTCTTAGATAATCAGTGAACAACATCTAGTTGAGTTTATCCAAACCCTCCAGATTGTTTGACAATTACTCTAAGAAGGGAGACCGATGGGGACATAATACGAGACTGATACATTGATAGTTTTTTTTCCCTAAAAATGAGGACACAATACTCCAAAAAACATGACATCTAAAATTCATAGTTCAATAATGAATAATAGAATATTATTGAGTCTTTCAAGAACCCGGCTTTGTGGACGAGGAAGAATAGAATCAAAGCTACTACGCCTCGCTGGAGAAACTATTTCAAACAAAGATACATGGATAGAGCAGGTGAGAGAGTAAACCAGTGAGGCCAATAAGAGATGAACAGTACTTTATACTACATCAGTAATAAAAAATACATATTTCTCATTTCTTCGTCCAAAAAAATTTAATAGGAAGAATCAGTATACAAATGAGCCATAAATGTAAATATCAACTGACATATATTAGTATCGGCCCCTTGATATCAATATTTTTTTAATATTGTGATGAGATCATAATATATTGTATAGGTGATATATTGTGTTATATCGGATGGAATTCATAATATCGGCTAATATACCTAATATTTAGCACATATTTTGATTGATACGGTTTTGTTAGACAACAATTCTTAAAAAGTTTTTTACTTTCGATATATTCAATACCAATACATATTATCCAATATGTCCAATATCGATATAACCGCAAGTGATACCAATACCAATAATGTCATCCATTAAATGAGCTAATATAAATGAGTTACACTATAACATAACTTACAAAATTTTAAAAAAAAAAGTAAAAAGAAAAAAAAGACAACAAAGGCTAAGCTTTAATTGTTTTTATTTTGTGAAACAACTCTAATTCTCTTTAATTTGTATAAAAAAATTCTATTTGAAAATTACAAAATAAGTCAACAAGTCCGAAATACTTTGGAGTCAAAAGAAAAATAAAAGATACTCTAATACATGTTAGAGCGTGTCATCCAAGCATGCCAGACACCGATACAATAGTGCAAGAGAGGTGTTAGTACTAACCCATTATCATTTTCCAAACCGACATAAAATAGCAAAAGCACAAATGTAATGCATTTACTGTTGAGACAACACAAAGGCAGAAACATTGCCTGCCAATGTTAGGTGCCCATGCAACAGCATACACTTGATCAGCATTGCCCGAAGGTAAAGCCAACTCGGCGACTGGAAGCCATCTTTGATGTGCTTGATCAAATTCCCAAACCTGGCAACAATTATCAGGAAGATTCACAGACATCTAAAAAAAATAACAGAATATTTTTTTTTTTCAGTTCATAATAATTTTACAGTTAAATATTAATGGAGTAATGGAAAATATAGACAAAAAATCCATCTCAGTAGCAGCATCCAAAATGACCAGTAATTTCTTAAGTAGAGCCAAATAAAAGAATAGAAATTTCAATTATGCAACTACTTTTTTTGCATATTGATTTCCCAAGACATTCAACGAGGTACAGCATATGTCAAGTTCTAACTCGATAATGCAAGTAAAATATCATTGTGCAGATATAAGTTACCAGTATTTAAGAGGAAAAAATGAATCTTTTTTTTACCAAACACAGCAAAAAAAATGAAATTAATGTACATATATAAAAAACATAATAACAAATCATCTGTGGATCGAAGTACAACAGCACAAGCACAATCCAAGGCAAGTTACTGCATCATGGATGAAAATATCAATATCGATATTAATATCAGTCATGACCATATCGGTATCAGATATATTGAACGATATATTGCCACATAACATATCACAAAATTATCATGATATTAGAAAATATTTATATCTGGGCCACATATATCAGTCAATATTTTACATCATATCCTAAATTCATAACTCCAATGAGATGGCAACAATAGAGGGAATTTTAATTTACTAATGTAATAATCAAACTATGATATCATTCTTCTAAGCAAACGCTAAACTTTGATTTTGATGCTGATTTGGATATGCTTAGAAGGCTTTTATTTTTAACATAGGTGGGTGAAATTTGCATAACCTAATGGATTTTCTCATGTATGGGTCAATTGGTATAGGTAAAAACATAACGGGCTACTAGAGCTGATTTTTGCCTCCATGCCTTAGAAATTTTGATCCAATTGTTTGGCCCAATTATTCAACATGGAGAAGTCTAGGGAGCCCATTCAAAACTTGTGAGTGAATGAAAAATTATGAAGAATAAGAAACTTGTGGTGTCAAACCATTATAGGGTGGGAAAATTAGTGAAAGCACTAAGAAGTTTTGCATTGCTAGGTGTCTTCATACAAGGAGATGAAACATGCATACTTGCAAAATGTTATTAATGCATGTTTCAAATTCTTCAAGTATCCTATGAGGTGGAGTGAAGAAGGCACCCAAGAGTATAAATAGGCCTCATTTAGAACCTTAAACTCCACCACAATCCATCTCAACCAAATTGAGTGAAGGAGAAGAAGGAAAAAGTTGAGTGAGAATTTGAAGAAAAGAGAATCTATCTTGCAGAAATTAAGTAATTCATAATCTTTTCTTCTTTGCCTTGTAATTTTATCAGTTTAAAATGAAAACCAAAAAAAAATAGTTATGATGGTAATTTTGAAAATAAATATGTTTAGGTAAGAAAAATCATATCATAAGAAATTCATGTTGCATTTATGGTCTAACTTATGGAATTAATGTTGGAAATAATTACGTTGAATTAAGTAATCCATAAAGTTACATGGTAAATTAAGATGTTATAGAAAAAATGTTTAACAAATGCAAGTTTTTCAAGAAGTCATGGTTCAAGATGGTTTATCAATTTGAAGATGACATAACATGAAAAAGTCAAAGAAATATTTTATAATATAGTATTGCATGATAGATTTAAACAAATACTTAAGGTGATTTCAAGTGATTAAGAGATTTTCAAATTTATTGGGAATTTTAGAATAAGGGACCTATTGGACCCCAATGCTAGGGCCCATAAAACACGGCCCAAAAAGGAGGCCCAAAGTCATGATCACCGACTAAAAGGCCGGGCTGGCCCAAGAAGCCCAAATTGCGACAAAGGTCCGAGAGGCTAGTTTGGCCTAAAAGAGCACCATGACGCCACAATGCGATAACGTCATCACAAAATCCGAAAAACGTCCGAGAACCTAACCCGACGAATCCGAGGACTAGGAAAAGACCCAGAGGGTTTTCAACGGACAAAGCCAGCCTTGACGTCTCCGTATAAGGAACCAAAATGTCCAAGCATGCCAACTCAGATGATTCACTATGATCAAGAAGTACGCGCCATCATGAAAGATCCAACGGCTCCTGACATACCGTATCTACAGAGCTGGCGTCCCTGGCACGCCGTATCCGCAGAGCAGGCGCCGCATCCACAGAGCTGGTGATAGGTGTCATTGACAAGCCGCACCAGCAAGACAGGTGACAGGCGTCCCTGACACGCCAATGCCACGTGTCCTTTCCCAACGGTACAATTTTCCCCTATATATACCTCCCTCTAGGCAACGAAGAGAGGATTCTGCAAACCATTTTCTAAGCTCATATTGAGAGCAACTTCCAAAGATGAAAGAAGACAATAAGAGATAAAGATAAAGTTCCTCACACTTGTAATTCTCGATGGTGACAAATCGCACCACAAAGAGCCTAGTTGTACATCTTTCCAGTAACAGTGAAATATCGCGGACCACCCGTCCGCCACCGTGGTTTTCTCCCCCTTTTTACATTACGGGGGTTTTCCACGTAAAATGCATTTGTTCATTGCGTCCTCATCCTCTTTTCCCATCATTATTCAATATCTAATTTGTGTTGCGCATTTTCATCCGTCAGGGAACGCATAATACCGCTCGGACTCTAGAACTCGCGGACGCAACATTGGCGCCATCTGTGGCAAGCGACTGAAAGTCTGCTTTTCATATCTTCACAAAAATACGCGAACACCGCAACAACAACTTTAACTCCAAGAACCATAATGGTAAACACGAGGACGCAGGCGAGCGCACCCGCCAGGGAGGTGGCTTCATGCAATAGCGGCCCCGACCCTTGCGTAGAGGTGGAGAACCACCCAGACCCAGTGGTTAGGGCCATGGCGGCCAGGATAGAAGGCATGTCCAAAGCCTTCAACATACTCTACTCTAAGATTGATGAGTGGATGAGAGGAGCTCCCTCCAGGGCCTCCCAGGCTAGAGCGTCCCAGGGCAGGGACAAGGAAGGAGATCGTCGCGAAAAGCCGCCCAGACGACACGAAAACCCGAGGACCCAAGTGGCCACCAGCAGCAGAGCCCCGAGGAGGCTGGAGGGCCACCCGGATCCTCGGGTCCGAGAAGAAAGCCCAGAGAGGCGTAACTGTGGAACCCAACGAAACCGCCGCGAGCAAGGCAACCAAGAGGCGGTTCCACGAGATGCTCTCCCGCAAGGAGCTCACACGGCCCCCGAGCACCGTACAGCCCAAGGGCCTTACGAGTTGAGGCATTACCTCAACCACAAGAAAGCAACTGCCCCACTTCGAGTGGACGATAGGCTGGAAAGAGGATGGAACCGGGTGCTCGGAGAGAGCAGTGGGGGAGGGGCTAATGCGCTCCAGTTCCTATTTTCCACGGAGATCAGGACAACGACGCTTCCTCCGAAATTCAAGATACCAAATCTGGAGGTGTAAGATGGCAGTGCTGATCCCATGGATCACCTCAACCATTTCCGGGAGCATCTGAGCCTCCAGGGCCTTGACGAGACCACAATGTGCCAATGCTTCCCTTTGACCTTGAAAGGGGATGCGAGGGTGTGGTTCTACGCGAGGGTGTGGTTCTACGCAGGGTGCCAGAGAGAGTTTGAGGGGATTCCTGGCCCGATTTGTAGCTGAGGCCAGGCAAATCCCGAAATTGATCGACGAGATAAAGCCGGATGCTTTCCTCTCGACTCTTGAAGGAGGTGCCTTCTTCAAGCACCACATCCATAAGGGTCCCCAGACCTTTGTGGAGGCCGAGGCCGTGGCCAGAGCGTACATCGCGGCCGAGGAGGCCAACGACGCCAAGCGGCCAGAGAGGGACGAGCACCCTTATCATAAGGCAGCGGAAGGCAAGAGGAAGGCCGGGGACTATCAGGGTCCTAAGGCAGCAAAGAAACAGCACAAGGTCGAGCGGGGCACTTGAAGAGAGTTGCGGCCTGTGCACTTCACACCACTAAATGACACCCGCACCAACTTCCTGATGCAGATCAGGCAGGAGAAGTTCCTGAAGTGGCTAAAGCCGCTGAAGAACCCGGAGGGTGGGGACCAGACGAAGTACTGTGACTACCACCGCTCCGGAGGCGGCAACACGGAGGACTGCAGGACCCTGCAGAAGGAAATAGAGGAGCTAATCAGGAGGGGACACCTCAACCGTTTCCTGCAAAGACCCGGACAAGCTTCCGGAACAGCGGGCGACGGTGAAACAGAGCCCCCAGGAACAGAGTGGCCACGAGGGTCGTAAACATGATATCAAGCCAACCGGCCAGAGAAGATGAGCACGGGATCGCAGCAGCAAAAGGGCCGAGGACGGGACTCAGGAGTGAAGACGAGGTTATTTGCTTTAGTAAATGCGCTCGCCCCGTGGATTGATCCCCGAGGACTTCTCCTACACCGCACGAGGTGGGAAACTTCATCTTGAGATGTGGAATGGAAGTCACCGCACTGAACGCGACCAAGCAAGGTCGTCCGAGAATAGCGTTATAGACCACGGGCAGGTCCACAACCAGAAAGGTGAGGACCTTGGACGTAGTCCTCGGGTACATCCCCAGGATTACTTCCAACTGGATGATACCCTGAACAGGCACTGGCTTATTGTCCAGCCCATAGAGTGGCCTTTCTGGCGCTCTCATCTGATTTTTTCTTAAGTCCCGATTTGAAATAAGCATTAAGGTACAGCAAATTCCGGGAGCTTCCATTATCAACAAATACTCGTTTCATCTAGTAGTCATTTGCTCTATCAGAATTGAGTGCAGTTACAACCAGGGGGTCAGAGAGAGGAGAAGTTACATGATCCAAGTCCCTATTACTAAAGCAAATAACCTCGTATTCACTCCCGAGTCCCGTCATCGACCCTTTTGCTGCTGCGAGCCCGTGCTCATCTCCTCTGACCGGTCGGCTGGATATCATGTTTACGACCCCTGCGGCCACTCTGTTCCTAGGGGGCTCAGCTTCACTGTCTCCCGCTGTTCCGGAAGCTTGTCCGGGTCTTTGCAGGAAACGGTTGAGGTGTCCCCTCCTGATTAGCTTCTCTATTTCCTTCTGCAGGGTCCTGCAGTCCTCCGTGCTGTCGCCTCCGGAGCAGTGGTACTCACAGTACTTCGTCTGGTCCCCACCCTCTGGGTTTTTCAACGGCTTTGGCCATTTCAGGAACTTCTCCTGCCGGATCTGCATCAAGATGTTGGTGCGGGTGTCATTTAGTGGTGTGAAGTGCACAGGCCGCGGCTCTCTTCAAGCGGCCCGCTCGACCTTGTGTTGTTTCTTTGCTGCCTGAGGACCCTGATAGTCCCCGGCCTTCCTCTTGCCTTTCGCCGCCTTATGATGAGGGTACTCGTCCCTCGCTGGCCGCTTGGCGTCGTTGGCCTCCTCAGCCGCGATATACGCGCTAGCCACGGCCTCGGCCTCCACAAAGGTCTGAGGACCCTTATGGATGAGGTGCTTGAAGAAGACACCTCCTTCAAGAGCCGAAAAGAAATCCGAGTAAGGTGCCAGGGCAGCTTCTCCACTCTCTTGCTGAAGGCAAACTGAGATAGGAAGGTTGTTGCCAAGTCGTTGAAGCCACGGATGGAATCCGTGGGCATCCCGTAGAACCATACCCTCGCGTCCCCTTTCAAGGTCAAAGGGAAGCATTGGCATATCGTGGTCTCCTCCAAGCCCTGGAGGCTCAGATGCTCCCGAAAATTGTTGAGGTGATCCATGGGATCAGCACTACCATCGTACACCTCTAGATTTGGCATCTTGAATTTCGGAGGAAGCGTCCTTGTCCTGATCTCCGTGAAAAATGGGAACTGGAGGGCATTAGCCCCTCCCCCACTGCTCTCTCCGAGCACCTGGTTCCATCCTCTTTCCAGTCTATCCTCCACTCGAAGTGGGGCAGTTGCTTTCTTTTGGTTGAGGTAATGCCTCAACTCGTAAGGCCCTTGGGCTGTACGGCGCTCAGGGGCCGTGTGAGCTCCTTGCGGGGGAGCATCTCGTGGAACCGCCTCTTGGTTGTCGTGCTCGCAGCGGTTCCGTTGGGTTCTAGAGTGACGCCTCTCTGGGCTTTCTTCTCAGACCCGAGGATCCGGGCGGCCCTCCAACCTCCGCGGGGCTCTGCTGCTGGAGGCCACTTGGGTCCTCGAGTTTTCGTGTCGGCTAGGCGGCTTTTCGTGACGATCTCCTTTCTTGTCCCTGCCATGGGACGCTCCAGCCTGGGAGGCCCTGGAGGGAGCTCCTCTCATCCGCTCATCCATCTTAGAGGAGAGCATGTTGAAGGCTTTGGACATGCCTTCTATCCTGGCCGCCATGGCCCTAACCACTGGGTCTAGGTGGTTCTCCACCCCTATGCAGGGGTCGGGGCCACTATTGCTTGAGGCCACCTCCCTGGCGGGTGCGCTCGCCTACGCCCTCGTGTTTACCATTTTGGTTCTTGGTGTTAAAGTTGTTGCGGTGTTCGCGTATTTTTGTGAAGATATGAAAAGCAAACTTTCAGTCGCTTGCCACAGACGGCGCCAATGTTGGGTCCGCGAGTTCCAGAGTCTGAGCGGTATTATGCATTCCCTGACGGACGAAAATGCACAACACAAAGTAGATATTGAATAATGATAGGAAAAGATGATGAAAACGCAATGAACACACGTATTTTACGTGGAAAACTCCGTAATGTAAAAAGGGGGAGAAAACCACGGTGGCGGACGGGCTGTCCGCAATATTTCACTGTTACAGGAAAGTACAACTGGGCTCTTTGTGGTGCGATTTGTCACCACCGAGAATTACAAGTGTGATGAACTTTATCTTTCTCTCTTCTTTTCTTCTTTCCTCTTTGGAAGTTACTCTCAATATAAGCTCAGAAAATGGTTTGCAGAATCCTCTCTTTGCTGCCTGAAGGGAGGTATTTATAGGAAAAAATTGTACCGTTGGAAAAGGACACATGGCACTAGTGTGTCAGGGACGCCTGCCACCTGCCCTGCTGGTGCAGCGTGTCAGAGACACCTGTCACCATCTCTGTGGATGCGGCACCTGCTCTGCGGATACGACGTGCCAAGGACGCCAGCTCTGCAGATATGGCGTGTCAGGAGCCGTTGGATCTTTCATGATGGCACGTGCTTCTTGGTCATAGTGAATAATCTGAGTTGGCATGCTCGGACATTTTGGTTCCTTATGCGGAGACGTCAAGGTTGTCTTCGTCCGTTGAAATCCCTCTGGGTCTTTTCCTAATCCTCAGATTCGTTGGGCTAAATTCTCGGACGTTTCTTGGATTTTGTTAATGACGTCATCCCCTTGTGGCGTCCTGGTGCTCTTTTAGGCCAAACTGGCTTCTCTAACCTTTGTCACAATTTGGGCTTCTTGGGTCAGCCCGTCCTCTTGGTCGGTGGTCATGACTTTGGGCCTCCCTTTTGGGCCATGTTTTATGGGCCCTAGTATTAGGGCCCAACAAGTTGATATTTTAAATCTTGTTATGAAATTCACGAGCAAACTAATTTTCAATAAGAAATATGTGCAAAATAATCTCCCTAGATTTTATGTTTAAACAATTATAGAGAAAATGGTGATACAACTAATGAAAAGAAAAGCCTACTCTGCAATTAAAATAATGATTAAATTAATCATGTTGATAAATGGACAACAAAGCAAAAAATTAGAAACCATAGTGTTATTAAGCGTTGAGAACTTAAAATAAATATCACAATTTTTGGCTAAATAGTAAAATTTATTACTTTGGTTAATTATTGGAATAAATTCAAGGTAG
>JAOVVI020008652.1:0-14068 GCA_028571085.2 Nepenthes alata
TCTGGCGACATGTCCTTTCAGATAGGGTTATCCGAGTATTCCTTCTAATATTTTGCTGATTCAAACCTAAATCTGTCGTCAGCCAGCTCGAATTTGAAAACGGCCTTTTAGATCGACTTTTAACCAGTTTGCTTCTGAAATCAGTTTTTCATCGATCTGGATCGAAATCGATCTTCCAACCAGCTTGCACTTAAAACCGGCCTTTCAGTCTTTTGCCAATTTGGATTGAAATTGATCTTTCACCCAGTTTGTACTTGAAATCGGCGATTTGGATTGAAATCGACTTCCAATCAGCTTGCATTTGAAACCGGCCTTTCAATTTTTTGTCGATTTATATTGAAATCGGCTTCCAACCAGTTTGTACTTAAATCCGGCTTTTCGACTAGTCTTTTGTCGATTTGGATTGAAATCGGCTTCCAACCAGTTTGCTACTTAAATCCGGCTTTTCGACTAGTCTTTTGCCGATTTGGATTGAAATCGGTTTTTCAGCCAGTTTGTACTTGAAACCGATTTTTCGACTAGTCTTTTGCCAATTTGGATTGAAATCGGTCTTTCAGCCAATTTGTACTTGAAACTGGCTTTTCAATCTTTTGCTGATTTAGATTAAAATCGATCTTTCAGCTAGTTTGTACTTAAAATCAGCTTTTCAATCTTTTGCCGATTTAGATTAAAATTGGTCTTTCATCCAGTTTTTTGAATTTAAAAAATCATCCAAAAACTCTTATCAAGCACCCTCGAAGGACGAGTCAAGCATTAATTACATTCCAGTGAGTAACCCAATCTGGCTTTGACATGTGTGCATCATCATGACAAGGGTGTCAGTTGGCCGTCAATCTAATGAAGGGTTCGCAAATAATGCCAAAATTTGAAATTCGTTACAAGGCTTCTCTCTTCTCTTGCCGTTTCAAATTTCTTCTCTTCGATTTGTAATTTCCTCATGGCTCCTCGCATTCAAGTTCTTCATATTCAGGCTCTTAAATCGGTTCTCTCATCTGCCGATATTGATTCAATTTATACAAAGTTTAAAATTAGTAAAGACATACCTTTCTTAGTTCCCTCTGAAAATGATAGGGCTTGAGCTCCTCCTGAAGGTTATATCTCAATTTACGAAGCCCATTTGAATAGTGGTTTACGCATTCCTCTTGCATTGGAATTGCGTCAGATTTTTGTGGAATTAGGAGTCTCCATCGCTAGATTTCATGCTAATGCTATCAGGTATCTCTGCAATCTTTGTATTTTCTTTTGGCTTCGTGGGCTTACACTAAATATCACAACGGTAAAAGTGTTTTTCAAGTTTAGTCAAAGTGGGGATTGGATTTCCTTGACACCACGTGAGTTGAACATCGGTGGGGTAATTCAAGAATCGGTTAAAAATTGGAAGGATAGGTTTTTCTTTCTGAAGGCTAGGTTTGATATAAATTTTTCCAGTGGTTGAGGTAACGTTCCGTTATATTTTTTGGGTAAACTCGAAGATGATGAGAAAAAATCAGTCCGACAATTCACTGATTTAATTCGGGATAATATTAATTCGTTTTCTGACAAAGAACGCCTCCTTTCGCCTGAGATTCAAACGTTGGCTAAGTGGGAGCCTCTATTGGCGATTCCGGCAACGAGTAGTTATACCCCAAAACGTAAAAGGAAAATTCACCACTCCAAAGCTAAAGGTTCAACCTCTCGACGTCGAATGATTCTGGCCAGTCCAATTTCTTCTTCTACCGATTTTGGCATACCGATATCAGAGAGGATGGTTGGTATGAAAAAATCGACAGAAGAAACCGTTTTACCCTCTGGTTCTTCTGTGCCCATAGTGCAAGGGGTTGAGAAAGTGACCGAACCAACCTCTATTGTTCAAATGCCGGATAGGAATACTGGGTTTGAGATGGCCATATTTGGTGGACTCCCACCTCTCTCCGAAATTTGCAACGAGCCCAGAATTGAGGAAGCTTCAAACATTTTAACGATCAGTGATTCTTCCCGATCAGCCCATATTCAGGATTAAACTCAAGGAGTTGCTCCCGAGGTTCCCTCTGAGGACGTCACTATTCCTTCTGCAAATCTAGACAAAACTTGAACTCAATCTGTCGTCAACCCACCTTATCCTGAAAAGGAAACTCGTCCTCCTGAGGCTCCAGTGTCCAATCCGGCTGGGATTCAAGATAGGGTTCGTCCAGAATGTATGAACACTCCTTCTTCTTCTTCTCATCCTAGCCCTGGCAGCCATCCTGATCGTCCATCCCCTCCTGCTTCGAGGATATCTCTGAACGAAATCGCTTTGAGTGCTCGTTTTATCCAAGTAAGTTTTGCGTAATGTTGTGGTATTTAGATTCGGTTTGATTTTGTCAATTCGAATTGATATTTTTTATAGGATGAAAAATTAAATAAAATTATGAAGATTGGCATTCATCAACGGAGACTTCGGATTGGACATCTTCAACAAGAAGTTCAAAGCTTGTCCCAAAATCGGGTGGATCCGATAATTTTAGAAGAAATGAAGAATAAGATTGAGGCTGCTATCACAGAGGTCCAGCAATACAAAGATCAAAATCTCATCCTTGAATCCGACTTGCAAAAAATGAGAGATAAGTTTCAATCTACAAAGTTTAATTTGTCTGATTCCCAAAAATCTACAAAGTTAGCTCATTTGAATTCTGAACTGCTGACCAGACTCAGACCGGAAGAAGTAGGATCGGCTCTGACTGCCAGATTTCAGGAAGGCATTTGTTTATGCCAGAAGATTGCTTTGTTGGTCGATCCTGAATTTCCAATCAGTCTTTCGATCAAAGGAACATGGGTGTGCATCGCCGATCTGATTTGAAGGATTTTTCTGATAGAGGAGAATCCTCATCACACCCACCTGGGAGTTCTTCTATGTAGACATATGTTTTGAGTTGTCATATACTAATCAAACTTGGGTTTTGTACAAACTTTTAATTGTCATATTTTGATTACTTGATGCTCATTTGACCATAATAGACTGAATGTGTTCACCCTTATATAAAGGAGTCGCCACACATATGCTGAATAACCCCCTAAGGTTTAGTATTTTTTGACCGCTTGCTTGCGTGTCAAATAAAATAGATCTTACTTTTGTAGTCTAACTTTAAGATAAATTACTCGATATATATATATATATAATCAAGTTTTTAATGTTTCTAAGACCGTTTATAGGTCTGTAAGCAAGTGGCGTTTCGCCACTTGACTTAGGGGCAGTCTAAACCAATCAGTAATCTTATTACATTTTATAAGGAATATGACCGAAGAAATAGTGATAAGATTATTATTATATATACACGTAATTTAAAGTTTACAAGATACCTGTCAAAATCAAATTCTATTGATAGAACTTCTTTAAATGGATAGCATTCCATGTCCTTGGAACGAGTTTTTTATCTTGAGCACGCAATTTATAAGATCCATTCCGGAGAATAGCAGAGACAATAAAGGGACCTTCCTAGTTGGGAGATAATTTGTTTCTGTTAGCTATCTTCCCTATTGCTTCAATACTTCTTAAAACCAAGTCCCCAACATCAAATTGGCAAGCTTTTACTCTTTTGTTATAGTACCGAGCAATTCGTTGTTGGTAGGCTGTTGTGCGAACTCGTGTCATCTCTCTCATCTCTTCGAGTAAATCAAGTTGCTCCCTGATTTTCTGATCGTTATTGACCGGATTAAAATTCTCAATCCTTAAGCTGGGTAATCCAATTTCTACCGGTATGACTGCTTCTGTTCCAAAACATAGGCTAAATGGGGTTTCCCGTGTTGGTTCTTTCGGTGTTGTACGATATGACCACAAAACTAGTGGTAGTTCGTCTGCCCATGAGCCTTCAGCATCTTCCAATTTTGTCTTTAATCCTTGTAATAGAATTCGGTTGGTAACTTCTACTTGTCCGTTCGACTGGGGGTATGCTACTGAAGTGTGAATTAACCGAATATTCAAATTGGAACAATACCGGGTAAAGCGTTTCCCAGTGAATTGAGTTCCATTATCGGTAATTACTCTTTCAGGAATTCCGAACCGGCAAACAATACTGTGCTTAACAAACTCAATAGCGTTATGCTCAGTTATCCGAGCCAATGGAATAGCTTCTACCCATTTAGTAAAATAGTCGATGCCAACTATTATAAATTTTCTTTGCCCAGTCGTCATAGGAAAAGGACCCAATATATCGAGTCCCCATTGCGAAAATGGCCAAGGATCTTGCAAAGATTTCATTTCTGTGGATGGTTGATGCGTCAAGTTGCCGTGTAATTGGCAATTTTCGTATTTTTTAACGAATTCCATGGCATCCTTCTTGATAGTAGGCCAATAATACCCCTGACGTATTATTTTGAATGCCAGATTCTTACCTCCTACGTGGGATCCACATATTCCTAAATGTATTTCGCTCAATACATATTCGGCTTCCTCTGGAGTAAGACAGCGTAAATATGGAATTGAATACCCCCTTCTGTATATTTTGCCATCTATTATAGTGTACCATCCAGCGGTTTTCTTTATCCGTCTTTTATCTTCTGGACTCTCTGGTAGAACTCCCTCCTTGAGGTACTTCCAATATGGAGATATCCAATTTTCTCCCTCAGTTAAATGAAGGACTTTATGTTCAGCTTCTTTGATACTTGGAGTTGACAGAATTTCACGCATAATCTTTGAGTACTGTTCAGGATTTTCAGTTGCAGCAGCTTTTGCTAGATGATCGGCTTTTTCATTATCTTTCCTCGGAATATGTACTACCTTTATTTTGTTAAAATTTGTCATCATATTTTTAACCTTAGCAAGATAACTTGCTAAGGGGGCATTTATAGCTTCAAAATTTCCTTGGACCTGATTCACGATCAACTCTGAATCGATGTAGACAATTATACTTTTTGCTGAGCATTCTTTAGCCAACCGAAGTCCAGCAAGCAGAGCTTCGTATTCTGTAACGTTATTAGTTGCTGGGAATGCAAGTCTTGACTCGATGTGCGCCTGACGAGCACCTCACGACCGCCCGAGCAGCGCTCGAGCACTGATCAGGCACCATTTGACGAATGTGGCCGCCCGAAGCTCGCTTGAGGTGAGGCGGGAGCAAAGGAGGTTACGAGAAGTGCGCTTGAGGATTGCTTGAGCTCTGTCCTGAGTGCATATTTGCCAATGTAACGCCTGAAGGGTGCTCGATGAATGCCCGAGGCGGTGCCGTGTCCGAGAGGGAGCGCTCGAGCAGTGCTCGAGCACCCTGACGGGATATAAAACGTGCGCAGTGCGTTTTCCTTTGCCATTTTGGCGTTCAACGAGGAGAACTGTGGGAGTGAAGATGGAAAGGGAAAAGAAAAGAAGGAATTTCGCCGTTCCACTCCCATCCGGATGAAAATAACGATAGATCGGGTTCAAGTAAGTGTACTTCAGACATTATTTTCTATTTTTACAGCTTTTCTGTATTTTAAAAATGGTATTTATGCTCTAAAAGCATGTTTCACCATGTTCTGTATAAATAAAGCTTACTTCTGTAAATTGTTCAGATAGATTTCATATTTTTATATATACTGTAATATCTGGTTTCGATTTCATGAAAATGCATATGTTCGGTGTCCATTTATCATCCAATAGTTTTGGCTAAACCCTATGTATTAAAACGTAGGGTTTTAATGATTTTTACCCACAATTTTTGTTATATAAAAGCTAATTTGTTCTAAAATAAAGCTCCTAATGTATTCTATATCTGATAGTTTTATACGGACTTATACTGATGAATTATTGTGGACTTCTGAAGCAAAACCAAAAGATTAACTGAAATATTTCTGACTAATTTTTTAAATTTGTATTATTATAAGTTAAGGAAATATTTTTAACACTATTAATTAGGACACAGGACTGATATACAGTCTGGTTAGGTTTTTTGGCATGTCTTAGAACGTTATGGTGGTAATCGAAGATAATTCTATCTATGGAGTTATATGTGATCAGCCCTTACTCAGGGCGTTAGTTTTAGAAGGTAGAATTCTAATGATCCACCATCCTTCGGGAGGTATTTGTGCATGATCCACAATCCTTCGAAAGGTAGTTGTATATAATCCCACGAGACGGGATATATTCCACATGGAGAGATATTATTTCTGGCCTTAGATTGTGTGGAGTGAACGCAATCTATCCTTGATTTCTCACCATCTCCGCTAGTAGGGTCTACTAGTTTGGTCCTCCTTCTGATAGAAAAGGAATTTATTAGAATTTATAAAATTAATACTATTTTCTGATCTCTTAAACATATTTTCCTGATTTCATGATCATTCTCGATGCATATTTAAATAGAATTATGCTTTATTCCTATTTCTATAAATGCTTCTATTCTTCTGATCCAATATTAACGTGGTTTTCCGTCCTAGCATGACTTATGATCTTCGAGACCCATTTACATGGAATTATATTTTTCACATGATTTATGTATATGTTTCTGTTTTTTGATAGCTTCATGGATCTTTTGCATTTTTGTTCTGTTAATGTTTCCGTGCTCACTGCTTCATTGTATTTATTTTTAAATGCTAATGTATCCGTTTTACTATATTATATTCTGCATGACAGCATTATGTTCTGCATGTTTTATAGTACCTTATTGGATTTCGACTCGCTGTTTTACTATTTTTTCTCCAGATAAAGATATAGGGACTGTACCAGATGAGGCAGTGTATATAGAGTTTAGTGAGGAAGGTTGGGGTCTTGGTGGAGCCTCGAAGATTATCTTGAAGCATTTTGGGAAGATTCTTATAGTTTTGCCTGTAAACATCTGAACTGTGGATGAAACTATGTATAAATAATTGTAGCATATTCTGTATTCTGTTAGAACTGTCATTATGCTTCCACAGGTTTCTATTAAGGATATAGATGCTTCCGCTATGGATTTTTAGTTTTGTACAGGTCCTAGATGGCATTTCATTCTGAGTTCTGAATAGTAGATAAGATGTGTTGTATTAAAGCTATGAATGGATATGGCCTTTCTAATCCTATGAATGCGTGTTGTAGAAAAATTATGGTATAAATGGATAGATGTGTGCTTAGACAGGTTATTTTATTTTGATTTATATTGTATAGGTTATTAAATATAAGCTGTATATTTGGATTTGACCTAGATGCAGAGGAAACTCTACCAGAAATTTTATAGGCTCTATCTAAATTTTTGCATCTATTTAAGGATTTAAAATCTGTGAATTTTTGTTATGTATCTGTCTGATGAAGGGTCCTATGAAAATTAGGATCCGTTCTGTCACAGGTATGGGTTGAGCGCACGTCAAGCACGCGTCAAACCTGCAGCGAGCTTACTTCGTATTTTTGCCGTTTGGAACCCGTTTTGACCCTTTCAACCCAATTTTTCACATCCTTGGACCCTAATTTTAATTATATAACCTTAATAGGTCATGATTATCATAATTTAAAGCTCAGAATCTTATTTACAAATCAACGTTTCTCGATTTACAACTTCGGTAGCCGATTTTCCAATTCCGGATCTTTGGGCTTTTCAATCCAATTCCTCCCGTACTTTTTTACCACAGTTCACCTATTTTAACATAATTACCTTCCAATTATCATATTTTAAAAATTTAAAACCTCACCGCCCATATTAACCATATCTTGAAAATCGATACCATATAGAGCCTAATTTTCTCTTTCTACTTTCGAACTCAATTTCCTGCATTATAAACATAATCCTTGATCATTATTAATTCAATTTCACCCTAATTATTGTATTCTGAAACTTAGATTGTCACAATGATTAAGTTAAATTAGATAGTTCTAGTCATCCTAGTTTGGATAACTTATATTAGGACTAAATTAGGGCTATTAGATACGTTTAATTGCGTAGATTATAATGTTCTAGTTAGTGCCCCATTTGTGAACTGATCTGTATCGTTCTTGTTTCAAAACAAACATCAATAACCGATAATGCCGCCGAGACGAAGGACAATGCGTAGAGGCGGTCAACTACGTGATAGAAAAGGGGAGTATCTGGATTTATTGGGTAGAATGGCCGATATTATTGAGATTATGGGGTAGAGAAATATTGCTCCCGTACCTGTTCCAACTCTGATTCAAGCTCCTATCAATATTGGACCATCTGCTTATGATCAGTTTGTCCAAAAGAGAGTCCCTGAATTCTTGGATGAGCCAAACCCAATTAAAGACAGTACTTAGTTTCAGTGACTGAAAAAGGTGTTCGCTATTAGCTGCTGTCCGGAGGAAGATCAGGTGTTATTTGTATCTTACCGTTTGGAAGAGGAGGCACACCATTGGTTAGAAATGAAGAATAAGGATATGGGTGTGCCAAAGAATAAAATTACCTAGCCTATGTTTGATGAAACATTCATGAAGAAGTATTTTCCGTCCAGCCTTCATGATCAGAAGGAGAAGGAGTTTATTCATTTGAGGCAAGGTACCCGATTAGTAGTTGAGTATGATACAAAGTTTATAGAGTTGCCTCGGTATGCTTTGTATATGGTACAAGATGAGGAGAGAAAGGTGAGAAAGTTTCTTCAGGGTTTGAGGTATGACATTCGCAAGCAATTGGCAATTTTAAAGTTAGCTACTTATACAGATGTACTAGAATGAGCCCTAATCTATGAGAGAGAGCTCAAAAAGGACCCTTCAAGAGGAAGATGGCTAAACGAGGTAGTCTGAGTATCCGTTCGGGTGCGGCTACTAGTGCTAGCGCTGGTTCAGGGAGACTACCAAAGAAGGCCAAGAAGTTAAGTCAAGAAAAGGAGGTCAGTTAGTCCGCACCGTCCTCGCAAGCTTCAGTTAGTTTGTGTCGGCATTGTGGGAAGTTGCATGGGGATAAGTGTAACAGAATGGGTCATATGCTTTAGGACCTTCCGTTAATCGACATACTTAGCAATATAAATTTAAAATGCCTAAAGTTAAAACATTAAAGTCTTGAAAAAAATTGGGCAAAACATCCTTTAAAAATAGCCTAAAAACCATACAATTAACCTATATAAAAATCTTGCACTACATATAAACCACCAAATCTTCAAAATTTAATTCACAACACAATGACATTTAATCCACAGGATCAACACAAGCCATATTATCCATGGCTTCAACAAAGTACTCCTAACTGTCGTATTGAATATAAGATAGATGCCATCTAAAACCAAACAAAATTTAAACTCCAACAAACAACAATGCGGAAGCAACTATATCCATATGTCATTCCTGCGGAAGCATGTACATTACTCCAACAAAATACATAACCTGCCATGACTATTTATATACAATTTCTTTTCACAAAAATAAGGCATTTACATTCACAACAATCAAACTCCCAAAATCTTCAAGGGGCTTCAAGACTCCGTCCAACTCTTTGCTAAGTTCTCACTACTCCTATTAATCTGGAATCAACTTTATAGTTTCATCTGGAGGGGACAAATAACAAAGAGAGCCGAATCCCAACAAGATACCATAAAAATAACATGCAAGAGAAATCTTTTTCTAATAAAACATAAGTACATTAAAACGAAGGTCACGGCAATTATAGATGAACAATGATGTGCATAGAATCGTGGGGAAAAAAGCATGAATCAATGTAAACGTGTGCCGAAAATCATAAATTAGTTTCAAATCTCACTAATTCTTCAAAATTCTAGTTCGTTATTCCAGAGACCCGACTAATATATCCTACTAGCCAAGAGGGCGAATAATTGAGGATAGATTGTATTTAATCCACACAATCAAAAACCAAAGGTTCGATAACATTTATTTTTATTTCATTTCACACATGATTTAAAGGTTCAAAAGTTCGATAGTCTCTATCCTCTGATTGCGTCCCGAGGAGGGGTGGACCACGTATCACTCCATGAACGGAGTTATCCTCGATTACCATCGTAATATTCTAAGGCATGTTGGAGAACCTTACCTAACTGTACCATAGTTCTATGTCCGATTTTCTTACTCGATTAACTTAACTTAATGCATTTGCTCATAATTTTATAGTCAAAATTCATCATATCTTAAGACTAAGTCCAATTTCATACAATCAATCTTTCAAAGAGCCTCTATAATTTGATAATACAGTTTCATGCAAAGTTTTCAGATACAAATCGTCTAATAAACTTTAACAAAGCACCAATTGACATTTAAATCTCAATATTTTAAATTTCCAAACATAAATTCCCAAATTTTCATTCTAGGGTTTAGGGTAAACCGTCCAGATATAAATTGAACCCAAAACATGAGCCAAATCACGAAATCGGAATTATAAGTCACAATATATACACATAAACTTGAAATCTAGTCCAAAAGTCATGAGATTCATACATTTATCATAACAAATCTTAGGGAGCAAGGGTTTTAGAGCACAAATAACAATATGAAAATATTTAAAATTGATAAAAATGGAAAATGAGGTCCGAGGTACACTTGCCTTGGTCCTATCTACAGTTATTCTTACTTTGATCGGATCAGAAGTGGCCGAGATCTCCTCCACTTTCTCTTTTTTCTCCTCCTTTTCTCTCCTTTCTCTCCCTTTTCCCTTCGTGCTCCACGTTCTGCATTTTCTCTCTCCTCTCATTTTTTCCTTTTAAAAACGAAACCCGAAGTCGATGGAACCTTCAAGAACGCACTCAAGCACTCTTCGAGTGCCCTTCGGGGACGGCATTCTGTTTTTCGCGCCAGGATGGCGCCTGGAGCACTTCTGGGGCGCCCCATTCTGTTATATGGGCTCGCGTTGCGCCTCATGCGCAACTCGGGCGCCGAGGCCCTAATGGCCCTTTTTGCTTCTGAATTAACTTTAACCCCATTTTTCCGTAATCCATTTACCTTAATCCTAATTATTTTAGCTTAATGACAATAATTTACTATATTTTGGAACCTGGGTCATTACAATCTCTCCCACTTATAAAAATTTTATCCTTGAAATTTAACGAACCTCGAATTTTCATAGTCGGAGGTAATCTTCTAGATTCTCCTAGCATTCCCAAAGTCCTCCTTGATTAAACTATTTATCCCGAAGAACCTTAAACATTTAAATTGTTTGGATCCTCATTACCTGATATGTCCTATCAAAATTTAAACTCACCAAATTCAAAGGCAAACCCAATTCATTAACTACTTTTTCGACTTGGTTATAAACGTTAAACAAGTAAAATGCCTTACTTCCTTTCATACTAAACCTCGAGATTGAGCATCCTCACTGAATTTCAAATTAAACCTTAAAATGTATACGGGTTTATCATGCCTCCACTGCGCGCTCTGATCAATCATTAAATTCTGAATCATCCGATTATAATTCCTCATCACAACTAACTCAATCTTGCACCCAAATTCTTTCATCAAGCTTGGCATTCCCCTTTTAGACACCCAATTAATGTGGCACCCATAATCACTCTAGTCTCAAGATATCCATACCATGAAAAACAATTCCTACAAACCCTCAAACCACGATAAGACTAGAAACTACAGTTATACTGTCATTAAGGATTTGATGTAGTTTTAGATCATTACCCGAAATCTCAAGACCCCAACACTCAACAACCTCAAGATCTCAAAATCCAAATACTAAGCAATCTCAGCTCTTATTGGTATACCGATAAGCCAATTGATTAAACTTGAACACGTCTTCCATAATTATGATGAGTGGGTCGTCCTTCGTCCTAAAACAAAACCATAAGGGCTTCCCATTTCAAATTTCTTGACTCCCACACTTCGAATGCAATTCCGCTTTCCAACTTAGGAGTACAACATTTCATTACCTCAAGTATTTGAACCGACCCAAAATTTTCCCAACAGAGACTTCCAATTGGCAATTCCGACCTATGGAGGAGTAACTCTAACTATGGATTCATCTCCCACTTAATCCAGAGGGTAGCCACCTATTGTGATGCAAAATAACCAAATCCTAATCTTGCTCAAAAATACTACAATCCATGCTAACTTATTAGACCCATCAATAAATCTTTACTTCCCAGAAGCTCAAAGGTATCCTCAACAATACCTGACCAATGTTCCTCTAATTTCATACACAATCCTCAAAGACTAATGTCGATTCTAACCCATCTCCAAATCACCCATTAAAATAAGTTGGTTTGGTCTTTTCCTCTAAATATATATATCCTCAAAACTTTCATGTCTAGATTCCTTAACGACCACCAACCCAACTCCAAAGGGATGGTCTCATTTACTAATTAGACTCAACGTCTATTCTTGATTTGATCAACTTTGCCTTTTGTTTAGAATTCATAACCTAATTACAGACATCATATAGAGCACCATTTTAATTTATGAAAGGATCTACATAACCCAAAAGTTGACTCCAAACCAACATTTCCACTTGTTCGCCATACTAACCAAATAAATCAAATATTCTCTTTTCCCAACAATACACAACCAATTACTTTTCTCAATTAGACATTTGATTATCAGCTATTTACAATCCACAAAATTCATAAAAGAACACATAAATATAGTTTTTGAACAATTCTAGAATTCTCATGATGATGGGGACGTATTATGCAAATCATGGGAAAATTTAAAGAATACATAACTCCTAAATCAATTAAAATGGAAATCAAAATTCTCTAAATAAGAAAATACCTCCATCAACTTTCGAGGGTGTCTCAGGGTCTCATACCGTCACTGCAAATAATTTTGCTGCAACAGTTGGCTTCTTTGCTTTCGACCTCTTAGATAATGGACAATCCTTCATCAGATGGCTCCGCAGCCCATAATTATAACATGCTCCCATCGCTTTATAATAGGGCTTCCCTGTGTATTTTTTCCCACAATAAGTACAATCTGCAGCTGGTACTTGAGAGCTAGTCACCGATAAAACTCCAATGACGCCCTTCCCTGTATCTACCATCATTGCTTTCTTAGGTAACCCTGAGGGTCCTACATTTGATTCTGCAATGCAACTTGTTCGACTAGCCACCCTCTTAGTAAAGAACTTTTGAGTCTCCAATTCTTTCTCAAATATCATAGCTCGATCTAAAATATTCGCATACGTTTGGAGCTTCTAAGTTACCAATTGCCTCCTAATTTCATCTCTTAGTCCCAACTAAAACTTCTTGGCATTTCTCAATTCATATTCAACAATGTATGAGGTATATTTGGATAATTCAATAAACTTGACATCATATTCTGCTACAATCTGATTTTCGGCCTAAGCCGCGTAAATTATTACTCCTTTTGATCCTGGAGACTAGAAGGGAAATACTTTTTCATAAAAGCTTCTTCGAACATCCCCAAGTGATCTCAACATTAGGTACACCTAACACCTTCTTTTTTCATAACCCACTAACTATCAGCTTCACCTTCCAACTTATATACCGCAAAAGTAACCTTTTCTCGATCAAGGTATTGGATCACCATAAAAATCTTCTTCATCCTCCTAAACCAAATATCCACTTTCACCGGATCCAGCTCACCCAAGAATTCAGGTGCTCCCTTTGCTGTAAACTTATCATAAGTTGTCGGGGCTGGATTTACTAGAGCTGGCTCTCGTGTTGGAACCGGAGTCATATGGCATTGCTCCATCGATTCTATGATGTTTGTCATCCTTCCCAACAAGTTTAAGTATTCAGCTTCACAATCCGGGGGCATACTAGTGCTTCCACGATCATTTCTTCTACCCCTTCTACTTGCCATTTTATAGTCTATAACTAAAATATTACGGTATTAATAAACCTCAAAATATCAAATTAAAGGGAGGGCTAAAATTAATCAAGGTACTCCAATAGAAATCCATAGGTCAACCCTTAAGCATTCCATTTAATCCTATCTATCCCTATCTTACCTTATTCTTAGAATAAGTAAACCTGAACCTAAAACCCAAATCAATTAGCTTAGGCTTGAGATCAATATCAATCAACTTAATCACTAAGTCCTAACTCAAGTCAATTTCAATTTACGTAAATTAGAACACATAGGATTTCCTAACTTAACTTAATCATTGTAAGCCTTTATCTACTTATTCGATCAGTACTAATCGATCATAAACTTCCGCATGCGATTCAAATTAATCCTAAGTATCTCTCTTCTCTGATACCATTTGTAACAGAATGGGTCTTATCCTTTAGAACCTTCCGTTAATCGACATACTTAGCAATA
>JAOVVI020008653.1:0-14068 GCA_028571085.2 Nepenthes alata
GGTGAATTTAAGTAAATATAAATACATTCGAGCCTCTATTCCTTTGTTGATATTGATTTCTGATCTTCTTAAGTATTCATTATTTAAAATACTCATACATATATTATTTTCGTATATAATCTAATTTTATTTTACATACATTTGATTTCACTCTCATTTTATAAAATTTTTATAAAATATATGTCTTGAATCCATACTCATTATGTATAGCGCTGATTTTCTACAATATGTATTTGTATATCTTTGAAATTCATATATATATTTCTATATAGATGATGCTATATGTCAATAATCTCTACATATTTAGTTATGTATGTTTTCATTATTTAAGAAAATTATAAAATTTTATTAATCCGGCTAATTTACTTAAATTTATGCCGTAGCAACTCTTATATGTTTATGAACTGTATAACGTAGTTTCAACATGTTTTTAAAATGCGTACTAAAATTTGAGCATGATTCATTTTTTATTATATGTGATATATTTGATAAAATATGAAGAAAAATTCTACATAAATTTTAATAAAGAAATTATTTTTTTCAATATGAAAAAAATTAAGAGATATTCATATCTAAGTAATTTTTTTTTCAATTTGATTATCTATGAACTGTAATGTTCTCAAATTTTTATTTGAATTATTGGAGATTATTATCCGATTAATTAAATATTATAAAATTTTAGAAAATATTTAGATTTTTGGGCCGGCGCTCAAAGTATATCCGTTCGATTATCCGGATATCGATTAGGGGTTTTAAAATAAAGGAAATGGAATATATAATAATAATAATAACAATAATAATAATAATAACCGAATGGAAAAATGAAAAAGGGATTTGGGAGGCTGAGAGCAAGGGGGCTCGGGTGAGGGTTTTATGGGGAAGAAAAGAGGAAAGAGAGATAGAGGAGGGCTTCCCCAGAGGCGGCACTAGTGGTCAGCGATGGCTTGCAACGGCTGCTCACGGCGGAGGTCGATTGGCGTGATGCAGTTCCAGTGGCAATAGTGCAAGAGGTCGGTGACGAGGAGAGGAACCGGGCAAAGGAAAAGTGGAGAAAATTAAAGCTTTCGGGTTTGATTTCAGTTTCAAGCCAGTTAAAAAAGTGATAGATCGAGTCGAGATAAGTGCACTCATACTCTCTTTTTTATTTTTATACACATTCATTTCATATTGGTACTGTTCGCCCATGCCCGAGTGGTCCTAACCTCTGATTTTTGGGGCTTTTACATAAATTGGGAATAAAATATCATTACCCATATTTTATATAAGTTAATTTATTGATTGGTTACCAAATTTGGTAGATTTATGTAGATTTTTGTTTGCGAAACCCTAGACCCCTTCCCGGACCTTGTTTGAGCATATATTTCAAGTTTTATGTATAAATTGAATTGAGATTATGATTATCCATAACTTGAATTTGATAATTTACCCATTGGATGTCTGAATTTTTGAGAATTGTCCGATATGCATAACCGGGTACCGTTCACGTGCCGGTACTATTTTCCCATGCCCGAATCCCGTTTTAACCGATTATTTTGGGTTTTATGTATAATTCGGCCTTAAATAATGGAAACCCATGATTTGAACATGCACATATGTGAATTTTGTGTCCGATTTATGGACTTTTGATTATTTTTAAATGTGGAACCCTAACCCCACACCCCAAAGTTTATATCTCTCTAAATTGGGGGTTTTTGCTTAATTTGGCTTAAGGTAATCAATATTCTAAGTGTTGAATGTGATGGCTTTACAATTTGTTCGCATGAATTATGAAAATACTAATTTTATGTATTCTAAAATATTATCGAACGTGAATAATAATGTTTAACCACACATATATTTCGTATGTTAAATTATATATGTCCCAAAAATTATATACAATTTGTTTATGAAGGAATTTGTGATCGGAAGCTAAAAAATTATGCTTGGCTCAAACAGTAAAAATTTCTTAAGTTTTAAGTTTTGTTATGCATGTGATGGAAATTATGAGAATGCTTAAGTTTTGAGAATATGAAATTGTATGACTTATGCACAAGAATAAGAAGTGGGATATTCTGTACTTCAACTATGGGATTTGGCTATGAGCTTTGACTACGGGTTTCGGTCACGGGTTTCAGCTATAGGCTTCGGCTATAGGTTTTGGCCATATGTTTCGGCCACGGGTTTCAGCTATGGATTTTGGTAATGGGCTTTAGTTATGGACTTTAGCCACGAGCTTTGACCACGGATTTTGCCTATGGGCTTCGGTTATGAATCGTTCTTCTGGAGTGAGAACTATAAAAATTTTGGGTTTAAAAACAGAATTCCTTAAAAAAATAAGAAGTCAAGAACTTGGACCTAGGATGATCACCAAGTGGTATAATTTGATCAAATAAGAAATCAGTAATGAAATAAAGGAATTAAATAGCATTATGAAAGTTTTACTTTTATGCATGTTTTGGGATTTGTTAATTGTCATTCATTCATACATATGTTTACATGTATATATAGTTATGTTTTAAATATGAATTTGCATGCTTCTCAATATTTTTATGTATCTTACTAAATTATTGACTCACCATTACTATATATTTTTTTCCAAATGAGTATGAATTATACCCGATAAGGCAGAATAGAGGATTTGAATCGGTTAGACCCGAAGACATAAAAGATGATCTCGTGGACTTAGTGATGTAGTCTTATATTTTCTGATGGGATATTGTGTATTTTCAATATATTTTATACATAGATGTATGCAAATAATGATGATGATATATCCGTAGTATATTTTTTACTGTATTGATAAATGTATATACTTTGGCAAGTTTTATGATTAGATTGGACACCTAATGGCATCTATTTTGAGCTAACATCGTACCGGTATTATGACGTTTGTACCATATGAGATTTTGTGGCATTTGGATCCTGTATGTTGATGATGGTGTGTTGGTTAGATCATGGATGTCCTGATTTATTGGTTGTTAATTTTTGATAAATTTTTATTATTGTACAGGTTTATTGTTCAGGTATTTGTATAATTCGATATCTATATTATAACCGGACCCTTGCCGATTTTTGGTTGGGATATGGGACGTCACAGAACTATTATAAAAAATTAATAAAATATATTCAAACATATTTTAATATACTATTAGTAAATTAAATATCAAACTTATTATTCACGAGCTAGAAAAGAGGCCTTTGGATTCGTATATAAGATTATATATAAATAACTCACAAAGGGTACTTAAATAGTAGTATATGGCTATTTATTATATTAAAATAATTATAATTTACGTTTCAATATTTGTAATTTATTGGTAATATTATCATCGATCATTGATCCTTTGCATAAATTAATATGATTTGAGGTCACATTATGTATTTGTATAATTTTGACATATTTTACATTGACAAATACATATTTTAGTATAATTATTTGATGTAATTGAATATTAATGTTGGATTGTACATGATATGTTTTATAAAATAATGTTGTTGGCTTATTGATTTTTTGATCATATCATTATTTTATTTAGCATGTTTCTTTCTTATATATTCACATCTAAAAAATATATATATTTTGTTAAATAATTGACCCATTTTTACTCTTATTTTCTTAATCTTTCAAATTAAAGAAGTTGAACTAATTTGTAGGTGATCAGTTATCAAAGAATGACTTTTCAGAAATTGGATTTAAAGCATTAAAAGTATTTTGATATATCATTATTTGGCAAAGAAATAACCGTTTGAAATTTGTTAACTTTAGTTAAATTTTTCAATACTGTAATTTGGATAAGGATGCCATCTCGATATTGGTATATTAGTTTGAATTTTAAATTTTCAAGATTTGATTTTGATATTTGTATAGTCGTTTAAAGTCAAATAATTATTGATATTAGAGCTGCTTTTATATGTGATAATTAGATACTATAATTTAAATATTTTATTATTTCATATCATTTAACAATATTTTGTAAATTCACATTTCGATATTATTTTTAATTTTGATCAGCGGAATAGACAATATTGAATTTTAAATGTTAAGGATAAAAAACTAATTTAGGTTAATTACAAATCATAAAATTAATAAATTTAATGTCACAATAGAGATGAAGAGGTAGAAAGAAAGGAAACCCTATCCTAAATTAAAAGTTCTCATCTCCCCAATTGACTGAATTGGGAGAAATTACAGATTGTTATGACAATTAATTAACGAAGCTCGCTCTTTTTTTATGAATAATCTATTTTTAAATGAAAGTATTAAGGTCTTAACGCTATTTGCCCAAATGAGTGGCATTTATATAAATAAATTATGTAGCACCTATCAAAGTATTTGAACTTTAAATTTAGTTGAGATTAATTCCTTTTAAAATTATATAATATATCATAATATCATTATATAATATTAATTAATTATTGTAAAATATATCTCACAATAAAAAAAATTTAACAACACTATGACAGTAACAATATATTTTTAGTAACGGACGATATGATATATTAACGAGAAGATTATATTTTTCTATAATTGGTACTGCATAATAGCAATTTAAAATATCTTATTGATTAGAAAAATAAAAAATAATGATCGTCTATTTGGCTCAATCTTATTGGACCATATGCGATAATAATAATAATAATAATAAAATTTGAGAGTTTAGTAAATTATTTTTTGATAAGTAATTCAGTTTAATAATTATGGATAATATAATTTTATAAATTATAAATATATCCATGCTTAATAGGGGCCACTTCTTGATTTATGCTGTGTTTGGATCAACTAAAAATTAATAAATTTGAAAATTTACTAAATTATATTTTATCTAATTTACCCTAATAAACTGTTAAAAATTGAAAATTTTATTAGACATTCCAGAAAATTTATTTGAAAAAAAATTATTAACTTAATCCCTTAGTGGGCCTGCTGACAAGATTTATCATGAAGATGATATATTAATAATAATATATTTTGAAATTAATTATAGAATTGATAAATAATTTGAAGTGTAATTGTATGATTTTATAATGTTTCCAAGACAGTGGCTAGCGTAGGTGAAGAAGTGACAGAAATTATTTAATCAGATACTTCGATTTATTAAAGATGATCACGCAACATCCATTCCTGCTTTGCACTTTGAGAGAGAGGGGCAGGTACGGTAGCGAGGGGAGGGAGAGAAAAGGATAGCGAAGTTTTGGATGCAACACGGTTGCTGCAATCAAATTCAATCATCATTGTAATCAATGGCGACCAGGAGGCAATTAAGGTCTGTTTTGACAAGAATTTGCGGAGGTAGAAGAAGCTATGGAGCTCTTCCGGAAGGCAAAACTCCTTCCTCTTCACAACACCTCATCGACCTGGAGTACCAATACAGCGCCCACAAGTGAGCTTTCTCTCGCGTCCTTTGTTTTATTTCGATTCATTTTGCTTCAACCTCTCCCTCTCTCTCTCTCGCAAATACTTCAATTTCGTCACTCTTGCCGCTCTTGCTTTTGTGTGCTTGCGTAATTCTATTAAAATCTTTTTAATCACTTTATTGTCTGATTCCATAGTTTTGCTGTAATTTGAATTGAAGAAGAAACGTGAGATTAGCAACTGAAGAGGAGAGAACAGAGATCGAAGTTAGAAAAGGAGAAACCGATGGTTCTTATTACATTAACAGAATAATGTTTACACACAGTTGTGTGTGTGTGTGAGGAGGAAAAAACTAAATCTTGGCCAACAGAATAGTCAAGTCATATAACAGACTTGCCATCTCACTAACTAACATGATTAATTACAAATTAATAATCTTGTAACACTCCCCCTCAAGATGGCATGCAAGTGCGAATTATGCAAGACCCACCCATATTCTTGCGAATTAATATTCTTGTAACATCACTGTAGAACCTTGATTTGTTGCAATGTTTCTCCATCTTCCTTGATTAAACTGAAAGCCAGGTGGAAAACCATGAAACTTGTAGCACTTAATCTTTGGCATGGCCGTATGGGCAGCAATATCCCAATGGATGCAGTTGGCCTGTCCTTGTTGCCTTGATTGCTGTTTTGTCTCTCACCATACTCATTTCTAGAAAACTGAACATTAGGAGTTTGATGAAAAGCAAGAGCTGCTGCTTCGAAATTTTGCTGATAAACAAAAATGATTTTCCTCTGTCTTTCTTCTTGTAATACCATAGAAAAGACCATATTCATTGGTGGCATAAGATCCATTAAGAGGATCTGACCACTGATATCGGAATAGGCATCATCAAGTCCCGTAAAAAATGGAAAACACAATCCTAAGACTGATATTGAGCAGCAGTTCTTGAAGATCCCCAAGAGCAAACAGGCTGAGGTCTATAGTTTGCAAGTTTCTCAGAGTCATTTGAGTCTTGTGTAATAAGTAATTAAAGATCCATGATTATGATAAAAAAGAGGCAATGCCCTTTTGAAATTGACAAACTCTACGTCCATTTTCATGTCTAGATCTCTCCTTTAGATCCGTCCGCATGGCATACACAGAATTCTTGTAGATTTAGACTCTTAAGTGAGGTCCTTTGAAAGCAAATCCTTTCCCTATCTAGAGCTGGTCTTGCCGCTTGTAAGGGTAAGGGTTTTGATATCCTCGATTTGACGAATCTTGTTGTTTGTCATTCAAAATCGAATATGAAACTATGTCCATTGCATCTTCTCCAAGTTCCACTTGATGGATCGGAGTCCATTTGTTGTTTGATTCTACCATCCACAAAGCTGATCTTATTTTTGTCTCAAAGCCATAATCATGGATCTGCTCCAGGATAAGTAGTTTTGATCTCTCAAAACATGAGAGACTAGTTGAATTCCTGAATTGTCCCTTGATGCAGAAAATAAGGACTAGAAGGATCATCAATTAAACTGTGAATTGCAGAATTGGTATTTAATCTAGCAGTACAAGTAATCTCAGCAGCCATGATTATAGGGAAAGAATTGAGATCATTAGGATGAATCTCTTCTCGTCAGGCAGCAGTTAAATCGTGTTTCTGATGCCATGAAGAAGAAACCTGCAATTAGCAATTGAAGAGAAGAGAACAGAGATCAAAGAATGAAGAAACTGATGGTTCTCATTACGTTATCAGAATAATGTGTACATACAGTTGTATATATATACAAGGAGAAACAAATTGAATATTTGGCTAACAGAATAGCCAGGTCATACAACAGAATTGCCAGCTTACTAGCTAACATGATGAATTACAAACTAATATTCTTGTAACATGAATCTCTAGTAATTTTTATCCCTCTCCGTTTTGTCTTCTTGGGATTGGAAATACTTGATGTGTGCCTTAATTTAATTTACTTGTATAGATTTCATCTTGTGATTAAATTGAGCTATGTCGTTATAAGATAGTCTATATGTGACAACTCTTCTGTGTTTTCTGACCCTGCTTGATATCTTTTTCAATCATGACATGCTAATTGTATAAAGTGCAAGTGCAGATAGAAATTTACTGCTCTACGGCTTCCTAAGGTTCATGAGACTTAGCCTGTTCCTAAGGAGTTTGGCTGCAAATTTAATGCCATATTTGGCTAATAAGATATCTTAGACTTGCAAAGATTGTTTTCTGATTCATTCCAACTTTGTTTACCAGGAAGAGCAATAGTGAACAATAGTGAACACATGTAGTTTCCTTGGCTATGTTCCGTTTTACAATCAAAATATGGAAGACTAACTTTGTAATATAGTATATTTTGCCTCTGCTTTGTACAATTGAGATTATGAAGCATATGCTTGAAGAACTTTCCATCTTCACCTTTTCCTAGTAATTTACATGTGGAGTTGTTACTTGGAGATGGTTTACCTTTTGCTTCTTAGCTTAGTATGATGATGATACCAGGTGAGCCCCACTTGAAATCTGAACTAATGCATCTCAGTATACTGAGGCCTCTGTGCAATGCATGCTTTTTTACTTGATATTTGATATATACTTTCCATGATTAAACATTCACGTACATCATCACACAGCCTTGACAATTCAACAGTCACATTCAAGCTTTACATTTGCACCGAAATTCACTATCCATTTTGGTAAAACTTTACAGTGTCTCATGTGATGTGCTGTTCTCAATAGTTACAATTAAACCCATGTTAGGATATGCAATCCCTGAGAATCCTCATAAATACTGAAAATGTGGAATTCTTCAAGTTTTTATGCACCTAGGTGAAGGTTGAGAGCAGAAAGACTATATTCTGTGATGTAGACCAACCATGACTGAGACTTCTTCATTAATACAGAGAACCTATAGGGAAATATAGTGGAAGAAAAGGAGAGCTTGGGGCCCCATGAAGATTATATTAATATGCACGCTGGAATATCCATAAGCCTTGTTCTTTTTTCAATCATTTGGTTTCTAACCATATAAAGTATTTACCAATAAGATTTACACCCACAAAGTTACATTTCAAGTCAGCAATGGAAGCTA
This sequence comes from Nepenthes alata, assembly GCA_028571085.2. NCBI lineage: Eukaryota > Viridiplantae > Streptophyta > Magnoliopsida > Caryophyllales > Nepenthaceae > Nepenthes > Nepenthes alata. Next base: position 8,417 of record JAOVVI020008653.1, read on the forward strand.
TGGACTTTGAATTGGTGCCATATTATCTAAATCCTGATAGAATGGCTTGAGAACAGCAGTCCATAACAAATCAGAACACATCAAAGAACCCAATCAAATTAAGATGCAGCAATTTCCCATCACTACTTCCATACCACCCTAACCACCACTATCATTATCACGGAACCTCTTCCTTGTTGCCAATGATCATATATCAACGTCTATTGTTTCTTAATATCTGTACCATGGAAAATTTAATTTGAAAGTACCTTTCCTTAGTTTATGTCAAGCTGTCAACATCACCTGATACACACCACATGATTGGTTTTAACTCAACACTGCAAAAGAGGCAATGCTGATTCTAGGGTTCGGGACCTCTTGCCGCCCTCCGTCAAAGGCCTCCCCACCCCTTAATCCCTTCCCCCCCTCCCCCCGGGGCGATGGACCTTATGCGGGGAGTTCCTTAAATCCCTAGTTTCACCATTGACAGTCACACCAAAGGGAAAAGCATAGAGCCTCTGTATCCCTGCTCAGCCAAACATTTGGGATGGAGCTTGAAGACGAGGATGACCAAACTCAAGGCACCACTGTTTGGCAGAAGATGGCACCACAAATCAAAGTTCCATCCCTGAAGAAACCATCATTTAGGGATATGGTGATGAGTAAGGACAGGACTAACGGGAGATTGTGGATGAAATGGAAGACAATATAGCTGAAGATGGAGACATTGTGATTGATTTCTTGAGTAAGTGGGCTCCAATCACTCTATCTGAAATACTAAGATCTAAGTTGGTCAAAGATTGAGATCATTTTGTGATTGTCAAATTGTTGGGACGTCCTTTAGGTTACAAAGCCCTCTGTGATAGAATCCATGGCCTATGGAACCCGAAAGGGAAGTTCAAGGTGATAGACATAGATTTCAGTTACTATTTAATTAGATTTAACGAACAAGAGGACTATGTTAAGGTCCTTACTAATGGACCTTGGATGATTTTTCAACATTACCTAATTGTTAGGCTATGGACCCCTGAATTTAGATCTTCAGAAGAGCTGATCCAATCAGTTGTGGTATGGGTTCGGCTTTTAGGCCTCCCTATCCATTGTTTCAGGAAAGATATTGATGTAGGGGGAAGGGAAAAATTAGAGAGAAGAGTAATAGAGGGGTAGAGACAAGAAAGAGATCAAACCAAGGGGGAGAGGGGAAAGGAAGTCACAATTGCTCAATTGCAATTAGTCTCTCAAACATTCATTCATCAATCAATCATCAATATCTAAATAATAGAAGTAGGGGTTCTTATATGGAGAACCCGATGCCTAATAAAATTGAAAATAAAATCACTATCAAATAACTCCTAATTGGGAAATAGAATAAATAGAAATAAAATCAAATCTCTACGAAATGAAAAATAAAATCAAATTAATAATTAAAATTATTATGCAAATAAAATTAAATCTAATTTGGAAGGAAAATCAAAGCAAATATTCATCTTGGATGTCCGCATCAGATATCCTTTGGGCTATGGGTAAACTGATTGGACAACCAATCATGGTTGTTATGAATATATCTTTGGTTGACAGAGGAAGATTTGCTAGATAGCTGTAAAAATCGACCTTAGCAAGCCTTTTTTTCCTCAGTGCAAGTTGGAAGGGGTGGTTTTGAATATTGAATATGAGGGTCTCCCTCAGATTTGTTTTGGCTATGGTAGGGTGGGGCATGATTCCTACAACTGTCAGTTTACTGTCAAAAGAATTGAGGAAGTCATGGAGAAGAATGCAGCGGATAGTTCTAGTGAACCTATTATGAGGCCACTTGAAGAAAAAAATGTCTGGCTCCTGGCTTTATGCCCTCATGGGAGCTAGAAGAACAATTAGGAAGTTAGATAATTTGCATCACAGTATAGGAGAGGAGGGTAGGAATATGGGCTCCAGATTCTCAGTGCGAGACACAAGGCAATCAGATGATGTGAACATGAATTGCTAAGCGAATATAAAAAAGCAAGACTGCTTGGTGGAGAGAGTCAAGAACAACACCAACATGGACACACAAGACACAACTAGATAAAACACAGATGAACTTTATATTCACGGCCAAGCCAAAATAGATATGACAGGAAAACTCTAATAAAAAAAGAAGTGTAGGAAAGGACTCTCAACCAAAGTCGATGCTAGAACAACAGCTTGAAAACATTAGCACTCCGGGAAATTTTGAATGCCAAGGAAACCACCCCAAATCGAAGTCAGGAGAACCAGTCCACTGCTCCAACCAACACCTCGCTATAATCAAACCTAGCCCACCCCGGGACTCCTCAAAACCTGCCACCAAGCAAGCCTAGCCTCAGATTGTGGTTCATGGACCCTCACTTAACCTGCTTTCAGATCATCACCCTAAGGAATCCGAAGTAGCATTTAAGTCACCCCTTGAGCTATGTCACATAGTAGCTGAGGATAAGATGGTAGAGGATACTAGCAATGATGAGAATATAGAGCGGATGCGCTTCCAGGAACCACAACATGTTAATACAGATTATTGCCTAGAGTCGTGGGGTGGCTAGAAAGGAATTTTGCTATAAGTTTAGGGACATCAAGATAATTCAGAAGCTTGAAATTATTACAATCTTAGATCTATGTATTGGTGGTAAAATGGCGGCAAGAGTAATTAGGAGGACAGGCATGAATGGATTTGCAATTAGTGAAGCCCAAGGCTTCTCAAGAGGCATCTGGCTTCTATGGCCCAAAGATCACATTAATATTGAGATCTTGGAGACTCACAAGTATGCGATTAACGCTCTCATCAAAGAGGATAGTAGGGACGTAGGATGGTTGTGCACTACCATTTATGCCAGCCCTCTCCAAAGCAATAGGAAAGTTATGTGGGCAAAGCTCTTAAACCTAGCATCCACCCTTCGACTTTTTGAGTGCATGATTAGAGACTTCAATGACATACTTACCCCTAAAGAAAAGCAAGCCAGAAAAGCAACCAATCTTAATAAGTGTCTGCAATTCTAGAATCAACTCGAGGAGTGCAATTTGGAAGATATTGGATACAGAGGGCCGAAATATACATGGTGGAATATGAGGTAGTACTCTGTCTCGATTAAAAAAAGACTCGACAAAGCTGTTGTTAATGACTCTTGTGAAGTTAGATTTTAAATGGTCATAGTCACAAACCTCAATAGAATCTCATCTGACCATTGCCCTATGCCTCGACACGAATGACCTTCAAATTTGACGTCATGTGGTGTAACCATCCCGACTATAAGGAGCTTGTTGAGAAGATTCGGAGAGCCATGCCTGAGATTATATAGAATAAACTATCAACCACAAGAGGCTGTTTGAAAATTTAGGATAGGGAAAAATTTGGTAATATCGTTAAGGAGAAGAGAACCTTGGCCAATCATATTAGGGGAGTTTAGGATACCCTTTTTTATGTTGGCTCAGTTCGGTTAAGAGAGTTTGAAGAGAAACTCATCCAAGACTACTGAGCGATCCTTGACAGAGAGGAGGTTTACTAGTTCCAGAAATCGAGACTTAATTGGTTTGTTTTGGGGGATAGAAATACAAAATTCTTTTTCAACACTGCTATAAGCAAGTGGCGTCATGGTTGGATTGCTACTTTCAAAAGTGATAATGGAGATTGGACTTGCGACAAGGCTATGCTCAAGGAAGAGGCAATTAACTATTTTAGGAACATTTTCTCGGACCCGAATCCCTTTCTTAAGGAAAGCCTCCCTCACTTTTGGCCTAGGAACATAATTCTTGACAAGTATTTTGAAGCCACCCCTGGTCTAGAGGAATTAAGCAATCTTTATTCTCCATGAAACCTCTCAAGGCACTTGGACCCGACAAGTTCCATGCCCTATTCTTCTAAAATGCATGGGAATTAGTGAAGAAGGACCTTTGCAAAATCGCAACTAAAGCTTTCTAGGAAGGTCACTTCCCTAAGGATGGAAATTAGACCATGCTGGTTCTCACACCCAAGGTAGAGGGACCTGGCAACTTTAGCTAGTTTAGGCCTATTGCATTATGCAACGTTATTAACGAAATAATCACTAAAATCATTGTTCATAGGCTCATAATGCTTTTGAATGATCTCATTAGCCCTGCCCAAGCCAGTTTCTTTCCAGGTAGAAAGACCCACGACAACATTCTGGTGGCACATGAAATGTTGCATACTATGGGGAAAGCCAAAGTGAGAAATTTTGCAATGGCTTAAAAATCAATCTTGCTAAGGCTTATGACAAAATTAGGTGGGAGTTTTTCTGCAACACGCTCTTCACATTGAACTTTTTGAATTGCCTTGTAAGACTTATTATGGAGCGTATCATCACGTCCACGTTTACGGTGCTTTGGAACAGAGAACTTACTGACAATTTCCAATTATCCTATGGCATCAGACAAGAGAACCCCCTTTCACCCTACGTTTTTGCTCGTTGTATTGAGTGGCTCTCTCATCTTATTAATAGGGATGTTTTAGAAAGGTAGTGGAAACTGATTAAAGCTTGCAGATCCGAATTGGCCATTTCTCACATTATGTCATTTTGTTTGCTAAGACTACCAAAAATCAGCTCACCAATAATTTGAGATTGCTTAACCACTTTTGCCAAGCAACTAGGCAAACCATTGACACGGATAAATCCCAAATTTTTGTGTCCCTATGTGTCTCCAAAAGCTTAGCCTTTGAGTTTCAAGCTTTATGCCGATTCAGGCAGTTTGAAACCTGAAAACATATTTGGGTGCCTGGATAATTCACGGCCACACTAGTGAGATTCACTATAGAACGATCATCAAGAGAGTCCAAAAAGGACTCCTTAATGGAAGACGAGACATATATCTATCATAGAGAGAGCAATCCTCATTCAAACTGTGACTCAAGCAATCATTGTTTACATAATGCAAGGCCACATCTTGTCCAAGAGCACATGTAAGAAACTTGACCAGATTAATAGAAACTTTCCTTAGGGAGCAAGGTTTACCTCATTAATTGGGAAGAGGTATGTACCTTGAAAGTAGATGGGAGTCTAGGTCTTAGGAAGACCTACAATAACAACTTAGTCATTCTGGGGAAGGTGGGATGAGTGTTGTGTTGTGGCTCTAACAAACTATGGGCTTAGATTTCTAGGGCCAAATATCTAAAAGGTTCCAACTTTCTCGAAGCCAAAAAAGAAAAATGCTTCCTTCACCTGGCATAGCATTCTCATGGTAAGGGATTTAATCCGCAAAGGAACCAAATGGAATATTGAAAATGGATAGAAGATTACATTTTGGACAGGCAAATGGCTCAGTATTGGCCCTCTGCTAAACTTCATACACAGGTCAGTACTAGTTGAAGAGTTGGAACGCAAAGTGGTGGATTACTTGCGGCCAGATGGAGAATTGAAATGGGATATATTGAAGGCAAACTCAACGAGGAATGCCTTAACTGGTTATGGGGGATTCATGTCCTAAGACATGCAGGCAATGAAGACAGGCAAATCTGGGACACGATATCCAGGAAATATGAGACTAAAAAAAGCTTATAATCTCCTTTAGTAACAACTGATTGCCACGGATGCGATGTGGATCAATATCTAGAAAATCAAAGCCCCATCAAAATTCGAAACCTTCATTTGGCTTTTATTAAGGGATAATCTACTTATAAATGCTTACAAATTTAAAATAAATCTAACATCATCA
>JAOVVI020008654.1:0-11996 GCA_028571085.2 Nepenthes alata
AAGAATCATACAGAGAATCACTCCTTCCAAAGAAGGAGTATCGCCATCTCCACCACAAATAAGCCCTTAAATTATCATTCAATGCACGCTTTCGAATAGACTGAAAAACGCATACACTCTCAATTATTCTCTGAATTAAGCTTCCAATTACGCTTTCTGTTACAACAAACACACGCAACTTTGGAATACTGACGGCGAAAACGATCTTGATCTCTCTGCTAGAACTCCCAGAGAAACCTAAGGCAAACAACACGCTTCTGACGGCAATTCACTGCCTTCCCACAATCCATATTCAAGACGACGATTTTTTGGCCTCTCTTACATCTGGAGACCTGTTCACTCCTGTCCTCTCTCCTGACCCTCTCATCTTACAGTTTCTGTTACATTCTAACCATCAAAGGTTGTTTACTGACTTAAGCATCGGAGTATTTTTGGTGGGACAATTTTTTACCGACACGCTTACTTCCTATGCTTTTTATTGGTGTGCAGAATTCGCACTCAGGAAACAGAACCGGTTCAACCATCCAGACAAATTCAAATCCGTTCAAAATTCGAATCTAGATACGCATTATTATTATTATTATTTACTTGACTGCTGACTGATTCTTGATTTCCTTTTTAACTTTTGGCTTCGTTGAATCCTATGAAACAAAACATTAGCAGATTTTGCTTATTTTGTGATAACGTTCGTTTGGGAAAAATACGGAGTTGTCCGAATTGATCAAGTTTACTTCTGTTGGTTAATACGTGGCTGTGGGTGTTGCCTCAACTGTGAACTAGTTCAAGTTAAACGAGGCTCAGTTCGGTGTTGGTTTTAGTAGGAATTAATTAGTGTTGGACACGACAGATTATCGGCATCCTGAAACAAGGCATTCCATCGTTTGATAGGTTAAGTAATATTGCGTTGTCTACAATAATATCTAGTAGAACAAACCAATCTGTACAAGTTGCCTCAGCCTGAGAAAAAAGAACAGGTGATGAGCATGCACGGATGGATGAAAATGCACGGAGGGCGCACGGTGGCTGAGGCACCCCAACATTCAGGCTGGAATATACCTCAATTTCTTGGGGATTGCCCAAGAAGGGAGGAAGAAAGATGAAAAGGAATGAAGCACTTCCTGAGATGCGTAACGCACACAGTCCCCGGTTATCGCTGGAATTTTTAGGCTATATACCATATCCATTGGCTGCTGTGGGGGAATTAAATGCCTCCAAGGGGAGAGAGAGCTCCTGATTGAGGTGGCCGTTCATTGATTGATATCTTCTTTTGAACTCGCTCTTTCAACTCTTGACACCTATGAAATCGGAACACATTGATTGTTCCATCGAAGTGTCCTGCCTCCACGGTTGAGGATTCGTGATCTTGGCTACTCCAAAGCTTTGGTCTAGTCTACATGCTCTAATAACCCTTAGTCCATCAATAAGAAGAAGAATGGCAACTGTAATTCCACAAACGCGATTTAAATGACAATGCAATTCAATGAAGTTATACCTTTCAATAAGAAGATGAACAGTATTAATAAATCATTTTTTTGGGTAATTGATTAATTAATCATTCTTGGTAACTGCAACACGTGGCAGATCCCAAAAGTAACGTCACTGAACGTAATAAAAAGACTTCATGTGAGACTATTACCTGTCATTGTGGTCCAACATAATTGAACTGCATTTTAGTCATCCATCATCCAAATGCACATCAACGATATTGTATTCCTTAAATCCCAGTACCAGTTGTCTTATATGCCCATGATCAAATGATATTAAAGGTTGCCACACCACAGTAAATTGCATGGCAAAGCGTACATCCTGGACACTGTCCACTTACACAATCACCGTGCCAAAATAAACTAGGAAACTCTATCAAAGTGCAACAGGTTTGTGGTTCCACCATGTCATTACACACGGAAATGTCCAAAGGCAGGCTCATCATTATACGATGGGAAGCCAAAATAGAACACGCAACATGTAGCCAAGCATTAGACGCACACACATACATGGATATAACACAAGAATTTTGAACTCATCAAATAAACTAAAACAGAAACAAAGCACCTCTTAAGCAAGCAGTGAAAAATAAATTCAACAAGTAAATTCCAAATTGACATAGGCAGAAAGCACAGTCCAGCAAATTCTCAACTTCTATTGCCACCTCTACTTAGCCATGAACAAGATAACTTCAATATAACAAATGCGTTATGGAATATACCTGCACTTCCAAGCCTAGAATAAAAAGCACCTGCATAATAGGAGAAATCATGCCAGAACAGAAGTATCTTTCATTCAAACTAAAAGTTCACTTGATTGCTACACAGCGTTAGGTCAGTTTCTGGGGTTATCAGTTTCTTGTGCAGCTCCTCCTGAGCCGTTCGCTGGGTTCCCATCATCAACTTTTTCAATCCCATAACTTGATGGCGGAGAAACTCCATTAGTTGACAGTGACTGGGAGTGAGGCTGCTGGATCTGTGGCTGCCCAGCAACAGAAGGATACGTTCCCTGATAATAATTGGCTTGTGCTGGGACTTGAGGCAGAGGATACCCACTCTGTCCATAGTATGCCTGAGATGCTTGAGGGGGGGCCTGCATTCCTTGCTGCTGATGTCCATACCCCGTTTGGGCATAACCTGTTTGATTATAACCTACCAGAGCTGGTGGTTGGGCAGCATAACCAGAGTACGTCCCATAACCATTTGCAGCAGCAGTTGTCTGATTGTAACCAGTTGCATATGCGGGCGATGGCTGGGACTCGGAGGTTCCATCAGCCTGGGATGATACAGCTGGTGGCCCATAATATCCTGGCTGAGAAGTTTGAGTAGGAGTTGTTCCATCGGGTTGGGAAGATGTAGCAGATGCCCCATATGCTGGATTTGCATAAGGCTTCTGTGGTTCAACAGATGATGACTGACCAGAGAAGTCTTGCCCATAACTGGGTGGCTGCTGGGTGTATCCCTGATTGTAATCGTAGCCAGTAGCTGGTGGCATCTGGCTGTAGTTGTAGCTAACATTTGTTGGAGTAGAAGTAGGCTGAGCCTGTTGCCCATACATATAACTAGTAGTATTCTGCTCAGACGACTGAGACACAGCTGAAGGGTTTGTCTGTTCCCAGCCAGCTTGCTGAGGAGGATAGCTACCATAATATGGGGGAGGTATAGTAGAATAGGTTCCTTGCTGTGCGTACCCATATGCAGGCTGCTGCGGCACAGGAGGTTGTCCCTGGAGAGGCCAGCCACCACTAGTAGGATAGGCAGGTTGTGTGTAGCCAGTAGAACCAGACAAACTCTTCAAGCGATTCTGCAACAAGAAAGGGGATAAAATAATCACATCATGGGGAATGAGAATCATGGTAACATACTCTCCTGAGCACATCAAGAAGTTATGTACTACATTTGTTTTGCAAGCCCAAAATATGCTCATGTTTTCAACTAGTACCTTAATGCCTAATTGGTTTCAACAAGGATTTGAAAATGAAAATTAAGAAAAGCTGTGATCTATCTAAGAGCACTGCAACATCTCCCATCACTTGGATATTTACAAATAGGATAAAAGAACAGGAGACAGAATAAAAAGCAATATTCATAAAACTCACCCCACTAATAACTTCATTGATCAATTCTTTGGCAGACTCTATCTGCTCAGTGGTTCCATTGATATAAACTGATCTCTCCGTTGAGGTATCACCAGGAGGAAGGTGAAGTGGAACAACCTGGTGAAAGTAACGTATTACACATCACATACTCAGGAGTTGAAGAATGCTAACAAAAATTTGAAGTTCAAGGTGATAGGGCCAAGCAAAGCCAAAGAAAGATGAGCATAATTGGAATTAGAAGTACATATTAAACTTTAAGGAGTTGCTATTCAAGACTAGTCAAAGCCATTGGGAATCCCAATAATGGTCCAAGTAATAAATGCCCACGTTTCCATTAGGTCTCAATTCCAATACAGCTCCCCATTGGCCATTGATTTGATTCCCTGTACTGGCATGATATATAGCTCTTGTAGTCATGGCCATGCATCCGGGATTTAGTCCACTCCCTCCTAGTGGATGAGTGGTGAAGACAGGTTCCTCATTACACCCCCCCCAAAAGAGAGAGAGAGAGAGAGAATATAACAAACAGCCACAAAAAGAAGGTTAACACCAAGTCTTGCAAATGCAAACAAATGCTAAATATGTTAGCGTAGAATACATTTCTCCCAGATGAACCAAATCTGATAATCACACAGTTTAGATCTCCCATAAATACCACTGGAACTGCAAAATGCCAGGCTTCAACTTGGAAAACAAATTTCATAGATTGCACTACAGAACATGGATGAATGCAACTCTAAGAGATAAAAGCAATGAATGCATTCATAGAAGTTAGAGAAAATGCCTAGAAGATAAAGATGTGGAGAGGTATCTAAATGGCTCAGACAGGACAAATTGTGAAACTTTGAGAAAATGGGATTTAACTGCAGTATAGGCTATGTAGTAAGAGGATGGGTAGACCAACAAGACCTTGAATGTAGCAGTAAAATCTTTTTGGTCATATTGAATGGCTAAAGCACGGGAACAGGCACATATACAACTTGTCTGGAATGGTGAATTTCTAGTAAACAGTTCACAACTACATAGTTTGGATTTGGTTGAATGCCTAGAGTCTATGGGGATGCTTGTCACTAATATTGAAAAGTGCTTAAGGGTACTTTGCAAACTCTGTGAATTTGTTATTTAAAAAAGCTATAAAAAGAAACTTTCTAAAAAACTTATAGCAACTCATAAAGAAACTCAATTAGCTTTTCAGGAAGCTTACTGGGAAAGATCAAATTTGTGGCGGCTTCAGAAGTTGTTTCAAAAGCCATGCCAAACAAGCCCTACAATTAACTGATTTTGTACCAAAGCAAGTGAACAGGGTCTTCCTTAGATGCTGAGATTATAAGCCACACGGCCAAGATTGAAGAAGATACAATTATTTATAGCTACCAACTGCAGCAGCTATGTGTATATAATAAATTTAATATCCACTGGGCAACAACGATTAATTAACAGACCACCCGTGGAACAAAATGTCAGCCTATATGTATTGGCATTGGGAGGTCTCGCTACCTCCCCATTTCTAATTGGGGCACTCATGTTGATATTGTTGACCTTATGGAAAATGTGGGGCTAAAATCTTACCCATTAAGATCAGAAGTGCAATTGAGCAGCAACATCTACAGAATAATATGCGATTCAAGAAATCACAAATAATTCAAGACATCAATTCAACATTCTCACCCATCTCCTCTTTGTAATGACGAACCTGAATACGAGCTCCAGCCTTGCTTTGCATGCTTTTGATGGTTTCCCCACCCTTGCCAATGATCAAAGCAACCTGAGGGGAGAAAACGAGCATATAAAGATGGCAGACTTCTACTTTATTTGAATGAAAATTGTTTCCATTAAATATACCTTGTCATTAGGAACTTTCATTACAAACTGTTCAGCACCAGGTTGCACTGCACTCGTGCTACGATTTCCAGATGAAGCAGAGCTGGCCGCATCTGTCTGTTTCACCAACATAGAGAAACTAAATAAAAATCTCAGGCAGTTAAAAATGATAGAGAGGGTGCACGCATTTGTTTGTTCAATGAAATTAGCCACACCTCTGCAATTACTTCACTAATAAGCTGCTCAGCTCTGCTGATTTGGTCAGCTGTTCCCATTAATTCAACATCTCTTGTCAAAGAAGTTGGATCAGCTTCTGCGTCTCTGGTAATCTGGATTCTAGCTCCTGAACGAAGTTGAAGATTTTTTATCATGTCCCCAGCTCTACCAATGATCACACCAACCTGTAAACAAGAAATGTGAAATGAGATTATAGCATAAGCAGAATACTATAAGGTCAAGGAAGCAGCTGCCACATAAATATAAATATGGATAGCTGAAGGAGATTCAAACTGACCTTCGCATTGGGGATATGAATTTTCTTGCTTGTACCTTGTAAACCATTGTATTGACCACTTTGTGGTGCATAAGAGACTGGCCCCACCGATGAAACATCAGTTACAAAATCTTTTGAGTGTAGAGTGATAGCAATAATAGGGGAGGGGAAGAAAATTCCACAAAAGAATATAGTCCTGTTGTCAAGACCATTGATCACAATATAAAAAGAGGAAGGGAATAAAGGGAAGGGTGATTGGAATGACAAGCACTACATAAACCTACCTGAAAATAAGAGAGGCATAGATGAGAAACAGAAGTTACAAAAAATGAATTTTAATGTTGTGGCATCATAATGAATACTCTAGTGATATGAAATGGAAAAAAAGAGGTGGAAAATGGAAGGAAAAAAAAGGCAGAAAAAAAAATTGTTGCTTGTCCACGAATCAAAACCCTCAGCATCACAAGAATGAAAAGCAAAATGAAAACAACAAATGTATACACGGAATTCCCTTCAAAAGAAGATGCGGAACTGTCATCAGCTGCATCCGGGTATCCCTGCTGGTTAAAGCCTTGGGTTTGCCACACAAAAGCATCTGGTTCAAGTCCAGGTTTACCTGGATTATGTCTCCTACGAATGGGGTCATGCATCTAGAGCGTATTCCACTCCTTGCATATCCTATATTTTGTCCTTGCAAGCAAATGCAGAGAGACACACACGTACAACAAAATAGTAGCCAACTCTACCATTCCTGTAAGGGTACTCCACAAAGAAACTTTAAAATATATCATAAAGCATCACCAGACAAATTGATTCAGATATTAATATAAGAGACAGATATATTGAAACTTCTTACCAAGCCACCTAAATTTCGGCTATTTACTTTTGCAGAAATATGTGTGAAAAAAAATGCCTTTCCGTAAGAGGAAATAAAATCAATCAATCGACAATAGTCTAACAACAAACAATTTGCAGCGAATACTAATATAAGCAGTAATCACCAATCACTACAAGGCGCACCCGCGAAGAAATAATTGCGCATCTAGGAACTAATCCAACGGTCAAATTTTTCTGACGCTAGAACTCGTAATATAGAATAACTGAAACCCTAGTTGAGAGCGTGGATAAAGTGAAAGATTGTAAAAAAATTACCAGGAAACTGAGACTGATAGGTAGAAGTGGAGTTAGAGTATGGAAGTTCGGAAGCGGCGGGAGCAGAGTCAATACGAGGGCGTTTGGAATCGGCGGTGTTGAGGAGACGAGCAGCGATTTCTTGAGCTCTTTGTTTGGCAAGCTCGATTTCGTCTTCAATCTTCCTCTTGTGCCCCTCGTTCGTACCCGGTTCCTGCCCAGCTCTCTCCATCTCCTTTTTTGGCTCCCAATATTCTTCTTAACAGAAAGAAGGGAGATCCTAGGAGAGACAAGGAATGGAAAGGAGACTTATTATTCTCTTTTCTCTGCACTGCAGCGGGGGAGAGGGGGGGAGAATGCGTCAGGTGACTTGGGGAGGGCAGACTGAAGAAGTGGGTGGGCGAGGGCGAGCAAGGGAGGGCACGCATAGAGAATGGATAAATAAAAACCCTGTCTATGATACGACGTCGCTGACATGTGTCACGTGGATCTCACGCTTTTTTCTACGCTCGTGTGTAGCACATGGTGCTGCAATTGACACTCAAGTGCAGCGGCAGGCTCGGGAATCCAGCTTGGCGTCCTAGACCGGATAAAATCGATAATCCAGATTGTTTATATATATATATTTTTTAATTTTAATTTAATAGATTTGAGTTATCCATTAACGGATGAACTAGATCTAAAATTTTGTTTTATAAAAAATTGGAGTAAATTTTTAATCTAGACTATTTATTTAAAATTTTAATCCAACTGTTTACATTATTTAAAAATTGGAGCCATTAATTTGTAGCCAAATAAACGATAGAGATAAAAATTTTAAATTTTTAAAAAATAACATCTGTTTCTCCTCACTCTCACTCTCTCTCCCGTAAACCCTAATCCATTTCGTTCTCTCACTCTCACAACCTCTCGTCGGTACCTCTCTCTTCAAATCACACTCTTTTGGACGGCAAATAAGCGACAAATTATCACATCCTAAAATTTAGTATGTCTAATTATTTATTATTTCTAAAATTTGGGTATAACAAACAAAAATATATGACCCTATAAGCCAAACCAGCAAATGAATTTATCCGACGACCGTTCGAATAATATAAATATGATATACTCTAAATATTGTAAGAAAAATATCCAAATATGACAACAACTCATCTACATTTTATATATGTGCATATTAGACACAACGATCCTCATTATACAATCTAAAAGTCTACTTTCGGCCAATTTTTATTATCCAAAAATAACAAAACTAATAACAAATTTAATCCAAATAATAGAGAAACATAACCAATGCCATCTAAATCATAATAGATGCCTAGCCCATCGGATCACATAATATCGCATCATATCTCGTCCAACTCCTACAAAGCATCTCAACCCTTTACCAATTTGAAGAGATGAAAATATGAAAATGTGATTTGAAAATTCAGTAAGTATCATCATAAAATATGTACCAAACAGTATATATACAAATGAGAAGAAGAATTCATAAACAAATATCAAACAAATGACGAATACAAAACCCAAATCGGCAATATCCGAATCCAAATCCTCATATTCGAAGTAAGAGCTCCAATTAGAAGCCAAATCACCAATATACCCAAGGCAAAATCTCATCGTACCATCCCACTGATACGAACAGATAACAACTCGTGCTCTGATATCCCGACACATAACCAATTGCCATAGCACACTCACATAATGGAAGTCACAGTATAGCCACATAAATAAAATTCACGGTGTATTCAAATAAACAGATGATTATGGCACGCTCATATAAATAGAGGCTAACTCAGAATCCAAATTTGCATATCACAGCAGCCATCCCATATCATTGGCTCTATTAACTCGACTATATTTTAAGCTTGCAGATCTCAACCATCTAATATTATTAGCTATATTAGCTTGGTTACATTTTAGGCCTGCAATTATCCACCATCTCATATTATTAACTCTATTAGCCTGACTATATTTTAGGCATGTAACTCTCGATCATCTATATCATTAACTTCATTAGCCCGACTATATTTTAAACATATAATTTTTGACCATTTAAATTTTAATATCGGCTACATTTAAGACATGCAACTCTCAACCATCATATATTCACCCGCTATGATCTTGGACTCCCCTATCCCCACGCATATATCAATCCACTAGGATCTCAAACCACTATGGTCTCACACATGCACCGACCCGTCAAGTCTTAGACCCTATGTGACGTACTGTATTTTCAATTAAAAATTCAGTAAAATTTTGACTATAATACAGACGTCGACTAAATACAAAACCTGTAAAATATCTTATACAATAATTATACAATCTCAACATATCCGAAAAAAAACCCATCAGCATCAAACCTACCATCCAGGTAATACAAAAATCCAACACAGGATCCTAAAACCACCACAATCATTCCATGACTCCAACGTTATATCTTCGGATGTAACATCGGATATAGAAAGGTACCACTAGGTACCTGAAACAAATCATAATAACCTGCGAAAGTATATACATATACATCTATACACAATAGACTATACTATCTGATCATCATTATTATATAATCGTATATAAAATCTATCAGAACACCAAATATTCTATCAAAAAGCTCAGGGCTGCACAACTAAGTCTAAAAGGTCATTTTTAATTGTCTTCAACGCCTGACTAACTTGAACAACTACCCTGCCTCACCGAGTACAACTCATACTCATCATGATGGAGAAAATTATTAAGGGTGAACCAAAAACTCAGTAAGGCACATGTATATATCAAAAGACATGCATAATCTCATATTCAAAATATAATAATGCATATATGAAAGATAGAGGTGCATGTGAGATTATAAATCATAATTCAGAAAGGAATACTTTCATCGTTCGTTCAAGCTTTCTTTAGTTAATTTCCTTTGTTTTGTCTTAATTATCAATTTATATCGAAGATTTATTTAGTTTGGGGGGCCAAGGGTCAGTAGGCCTCACTGATAAAAAAGTGGTCGGTCGTGACTTGGATTGTATTTGCTCATATATAATCAAAAGCCATCTCCTCCTATTCATGACTCAGAGGCAAGCCGTCTATATATAATCCCTATAAATTGGGCTGATCTGTCACGGTGGCCCAGCCGCAAGCAGTTCTAAAACAGACAATGATTATCCACTATGGTATATTAAGGCATGCCAATGAGTATTACCCGCTATAAAGCACGGCTCGAATATACGGTCATAGTAATCCTTAAGTTTTTATTGTAATATTTTGACATGTCAAAGTTTATTATCCGTAATCCTTGGTCCAAGTTTCTTAGTTCCTTATCTCATTAGGAAATTCTATTTTTAAGCACAAAATCCTTCGTTCCTACTTTGTTGGAAAACGTTTCACAAGCTAATAGTTCATAAGTCTATCACTTAATTACAAAATTTTCTCCATTATCAAATTTCCTTTTCCATAAATATATTTCGATAAAAATTATCATATTTTCTCGTGAGTTTGGGTTTTCACGCAATCATAGTTCATACATAATTCTTCTTTGAAGTTTGGGGGATTTAAGAATTTATTTTTATTTTATACCAAATAGAATTATATGGCTTCCGATCCATAATCCTTTCATAATTGGTTCATGACGTAATTTTCAAAATATATTCAATTAACATTTTTATAAAATATGCATAAATATTCATTTAGCTTGGGATAAGTAGGGAACTCTTAACATCATAGGTCGAACGTAATTTTAGAGTGTCCAAGCATCAAATACCTTCCCAAAAGCATGCTATATAATTCCCAAAGTTAAGATCATACATAAATTACAGTTTAATTCGGATAAAGTCCAAAGGAGCGCCAGTTTAGGATTTTAATTAGCATAAAACCCTACAAAATCACAAATTCATATACCCAATTGATAAATTAATATATTAATGGTGCGGGTAATAATATCTTAAAGCCAATTTATGCATATATTCTAATTTAATCGGTGAACTCCTCCGGGGCACATGTTTAGGGTTGTGTGTCTGAAAAAGGATCAAAACCACTAAATCGGGTAAAGAATTCACATATTTGCTTGCCCAAATCATGGGTAATAATTATCTAAGGCTAAATTATATATAAAATCTGAAATAAACGGTGAAATGAGTTCGGGCGCAGGTTAGGGTTTCGGGTTGCAAAAAATTGCTCAAATCTCAATATTCGAATATGAAATTTATGTATTTTTCATACATAAGTCATGAAAAATATATTATATAAAATTATTGATGTATCGAAACGAGTATACCCAAAAAAATAGAATAAAAGTGTAAGAAAATAAAAGATGAGAATATGAGGGCATTTGTCTCGACTTGATATATCATTTTTCTAACTAGCTCGAGCTCAAAATTGGACTCAGAAACCTCAGATTTTTCCTTCACTCTCTTCTCTCTCCCTCTCTCTCTTCTCCTTTGTGGAGACCGAAAATGGGTCGAAAGAAACTCTCATAGGTTTATCATTCTCGGGCTGGCGCTCGAGCGCCGCGCCGCTAGAATCAGCACCCGACAAGCGGTTGCCCGGCTCCACCTCCAAAACATATTATTCTGCGTACCATAAGCCTAATTTCGATTATATTAATTTAATACAATGTAGTTATCATAAATCAAAACGCAAAATCTTATTTACGAATTAATATTTCGTGATTATAAAACCAGTTCCCAAATCCACCAATTTCGGGTCTTTGGGCCTTTCGATCAGACTTATCCTGTCTTCTTAGATCTCGATCCACTTATATTAATTTAATTATTTCTAATTACCATATCATGAAAATCGGTACCTTATAACTCTCTCTCACTTATAAAAATTTTTTTCTTAAAATTTAACGAATATTAAGATTCAATTAAACGGGGAAAAGTCCTTTCAAATTTCTACTTTACACCATTGAAGAAAAGATCATTCCAAGAGAATTTAGCCCAAAGAATTACCCTAAATCCCACTATCTAATGTTTCCTATTA
>JAOVVI020008655.1:0-14068 GCA_028571085.2 Nepenthes alata
CGAAGAATGATTGAAGTCAGAAAAGAATGATATAGTGACAATAACCTGAGCCAGAGAAAAAATGAAGAAATGAATGGAGAGAATACAAAGATGGACAAATGGTTAGGGAAGAAGACAAAGAAGGAAGCAGACTAGGGTTTAGAACAATGGATATAAGGATGAACGTCTTTAGAATAATATTGAAAATATTAAGGGCAAAATAGTAATATTTGTATAAATTATTATTCTTTAAATATAATAAATAAATAATACCAAAGAAATTTTGATATTTTTTATTCTTTAATTTAAAAAGAATACTTATTTTTTGATAATAATTATTTTATATAATAAAATAATTAGATATAAAAATAAATATTTTACTGATAATAATATAAAAATATAATTTTAATTTCTGGCAACAAAACATGTCATTAAAGAAATAGAGAGAATTAATTTTTAAATTTAGACTATTTATATTTAAATAAATAATTTAAAAAATTAATTAAAATTAATTATTAAATTATAATTATTTATATAAAAATAAATAATTTAAATTTTAAAAATAAATCTGTTTTATCCCTTAAATTAACGATGGTCTCATTATTTCGGGACGCTATCATCCCATAATTTTAATATAATATATTTTGAAAATAGTTTTTAGTCAAACAAAAACGGTAAAGTTAGAAAGTAAAACGAGGAGCATACTTCCTTCCAAACTGGCCTTCTCTGCTGCTCATACAGTTCAGTGTTCTTTACACGTTGGAAATCAGAACCATGGCAGCTCGCATTGCGGCGGCGGCTCGTCGAGCTGCAAGCTTTACAAGGATCTCCAGTCAACAACTATCGAATCAGGCCGCTTACCTAATCCATCACCGCGGTCTGGCTGGCGCCGCCGGTAAAGTCCCCCCTCCCTCTGCTTGGATTCTGATTCAGAACATGCTATTCGCGTTTTTATCAATACGATTTTATCAAGTTATTCGGATCAGAGACACCAACCTCTTCATTATCTTACTTGTGAATGTTGCTTTGAGCTCCATTTGATCGATCAGAAGCTGTAGATTAAAGTGAATCAGATTGTAATGTAACACGATTTGATTATATTAGTGAACTGAATGCATCTAATTTCCACAATAATGATATGGTGTCAATCAGATGCACTTCTAAATCGTTCCATTCAGATTGCTATGTTTTTTGCCTCCCAACGTAATTTCACTTAGGGTTTGAATGAATTGCTTTAATTCAATTGCTCTCACCAGCGTAATATGATTAAATTAAAGGAGATTGGTCACGCTGCAAAATGGAAAATCGTTTTAGGCTGAAGAATGCATTCTCCGAATAGTCTTCAATTCTTTAGAACTATTTCTCTCACAGTTTCTTCTGCATATAGTTTCGACCAGTTCTGCATGCTCCCCTGTGCTGATTTCTTATAATACTCCATTTTTATGTGACTGGCACATTAACCAGAGCAATCTAATATATATATATATATATATCTTTCTCTTGTCTGACCATCACTCGGCCCAGTATCCGGTAGAAGAATAGAAATCAGTTCATGGGGGAGGGCCATTTCTGCATTTCTTATGCATATAGTCCTATCTCTGCCATACCATCTGCAGCTTGTTTCCCTTCTCGGTGTATATGTGATACTTTGCACTCCGAAGTTTGAGCCATGAGAAATGAGAATCATACAGTCTGATATTATCTCCCTGTTGGGGTCGTTAGAGTCAGCATGACTGTATAATTTGTAGACCACCATAGCTGATTCTGATTCGACTAGAATTTCCCAGAATCATTTTTTCCATGAAGCTTCTAGAGCATATTTCATCACTTTTGTCGTGCTAACTTTCATGGATGGTAGTGCTATAAGAAATCAGTAATTCTTTGCTATGATAGGAAATATGGGGAAGGGAGTTGCTGGAAGTTCAGATCAATTCATTGGTGTGGGCAACCGGTTAGTCAACCATCACATTACCTTTGGCCTCCTCAAGTATAATCAATATCAACAAAACCCTGAGTACACCACTTGCAATTAACTTTATGAATCAAGTTGGGCTCTTTTGCGATATTGAGAGCAACATTTTTGCAAGTTGAAGCACTGTTAAATCCTCTTCATGCCATTTCACTACTAGTCTTTTAAGGCATACCTTGCTCTTTCTGTTGCTGCATCTCACCCCAATGAAGTTGTTCTTTCTCAACAGTAATTTATTGGGTCTTCTTTTCAAATTTCCGCACCATCTTTATTGCCCTGCTCTTGCCTTGGTGCTACTGGTAGCTTATAGTGGATATATTTAGTTCTTAAATGCTTTTACCTTTTAGGTAGAATCATTCTTTGATTTCCATGCATTATAATCCATGGAAAATAGTTGGCCTTCTGGTCATCCTACAAACATTTTCTTCATTTGGCTGTCAAGTAATACTAAAATATATTTCTTTATTTTACCCTATTTTCTTTAGATCACTTTCTAGCCCTCAAATGGCTTCTTTGCCCTTTGCACTTTACAATTTGTTGTATTTTCTCTTCTTAAGTTCCATCATCTTGTTCTTTTGCCTTTTTTTTTACTACACTTTTTCTATTCAACCATTAGATGCATATCTTAAGTATGTTACATGAATTCTGGAAGACTATATGCTCCCTATAACACCTTTTTTTATTTTTTCTTTTTGGGTATGTACAACTATTATTTTCCATATCAAGAAAATGTTTGTGGCTTTGCAAACCATTCTTTAAGATAAATTTATGTTTGCATCTTTTCTTAGGAACATTATGAATTATTATGAGGATATTGGTTTCCATCTTTCAAGTAACATCTAGCTAACAAAGAAAATTGTTGAATAAGATCTATTTGTAAGCACTTAGAGGGAGACGTTCTATTACTCCTCCTGAATTTCTACTTCTTCTATTTTTTTTTTCATTTATTTTAAATTTTCAAGTGAAGCATCCCTAGAACGTTTTGCATTGTTGAAACGGATATTAGATATGTGCACGAGGAAAGATGCACTATGTGAACCATTCCACACATCCTCTCACCTACCCCAAGAGAACAAAGAGATCATGTTAGGAGATTAACCATTTGACTTTAGTTGCAAGTCATGGAGCATTTGCAGTAATTGGAGTAGAGTAATCAAATCAACTGCCTCTTAATACAAATATTCGTTAATGAAGTCTATCCAATTAAGGAACCAACATATTATCATCTAAGTTTAAATAAAAAAACTCATGACATTTAGTTTCGCTTTGGATGAGTTATGTTTTTCATTAATCAATAACAGTGGCTGTTTGATGCTTCACAGATCACCATGGCCCTCCCAGAGTTGACTTTTGGCAAGATCCAATGAACCCTTCTAAATGGAAAGATGAACACGTGAGCCTTTTCTTTGCTCTTACTACTTAGTTAAAATATATTTCTTTTTATACTTGTATCTGTATACTTATAGAAAGCAAGTTATTCTTGGCATGTAGTTGGGCTATTGGAGTTGATACGTTTGCTTATCTAAGTTAGTGTGGATATTTTTATGCTCAAAAGTTTTGACAATGACCTCAATACAATTATTTTGTTCTGGTTTTACTTGATATTTTGTGCAATATTTCGTATGATGTATTAGAAGTTAGAACTATATTTAGTTTGACTTTGATTTTGTTACATGTGACCAAATTTTGACCTAAGATCATGTGATATTGACTTTACTAATGCACCCAACTTATTTCAGTTAAAACTGCCTGGACTTAAAGGGTTGACCAAATAACAGCTTATAAATGGATGGATTTGAGGGTCAATATATATGCCAAATGATGGTTTTAGTGCCATTTGGTCATTATGTTGATGACTACATGTTGCAATCTGTTAGTTCTTTTATATTGACCCAAAAGTACAGTCTATAATGCTTTCTGATGAGCTATCACAATTCGCTATCCTCCCAGTCAATTCCAATTTGGATCATTCATTTCGAATTGTGGAACATTTGCATTTTGGTACCTAATATCAATTTCTCCTCCAAATTTATAAGATCGATTTGGTGACTTAAACGCCATAATACCCTCTACTCGGATGCCTGTCCCATACTACTATGTTGTTGTTTCATAATTTATTAAATAAAATGCCCACAATTATTGAAGTTCTCTTGATTCTAGCATTCTTCTAAACCATCATGACACCTTAGTTTAGGTCCATTTAAGCGATTGATGGCAAGATGGATTTGAAGAGAGTTTCTACCATCTGCAATGTCCAGGTTACTTATACATAATCCTCTTTTGACTGAAAATTAAAAGGCTCATAATATAACCATCTTCTATGTTTGTTTTATTCTAGCACTATGAATAGCACAAAGCAGGTCTATGCCTAGGAAGCCAGATACTTCAATCACATTTTGTGGATGAAAGTTGGGTTATTGCTAATGCAAGCTGATGAACCTTTCTTTCTAGAATTAGAGGGGAAAAACCCTGTCATGGTGAACCTTTCCTCTTGATTGAGTAGGGTGGTTTACAAAATAAAGCCCCAGCTTCCAGGGGTCATGGCTTAAGAATGCCTTTCGACAATATAATTGAAGGAAGGTTCTCTAGCATAAGATGGTCACTTTATTTATTGAATTTTTGTTATTTAAATTATCTGATTGTTGATTTTTGTACCTCTTGTTGGTTCTAGTAATTGGTCATTCACTAGCTACAATTGTGATAAGAATTACAATATGGAATGCCAAGGCGATCCTATATATATTGATATTGTTGGCAATCAAAAAATGAGCATCATTTCGTATTCCCCATCTATTGCAGTAACAGAATATGAGCATCATTTCTTTCACTAAAGCATCACATGGCAACAAATCTGGCTGACCGTTGTTTCACGTTTATTGAGTAATTAGAAGGTCGAGCTAAGGTATCTACTAGATAAACCAAACAAGAAAGACCACCTTCTCTTGGCTAACCTTGCAAGACTATGCATTCCACTAGAACAAGGTTCCTTAATATAATCTGTCCCCCTTTCATTCGGCACTTCTCTCTACCTTGCAGTTCTCCTCCTCACCTTTAGTTAGCATGTATATGTTCTTAGGTCTTACTGGATTTTTCAGGTTTTCTTAATGCTTGGACCTCTGGTATGATGGTTGTATTGTTCTGCTTGAACGTAAAGGAACATGCTCACTTTTGCAATTTGTTTCTAGTCCTCTATTTTGATTACTCTGAAGCCCAAAAGTATGCACTTCTGACTCAATAGTTTAACATGAGGCTTCCAGAAAATAAGAAGAAAGAGGGAAAAGGAATTTTTCCTAGTTTGGGTACTTGAGAGAGCTAAAGAAGCTTGTTCTACAAATTCTTGAAAACTTAAATCTTATATTGTTCTCTGTTTCAGTATGGTGGGAATAGGAGAATGAGAATACTTGACATAAAACTTCTTTTTATATGCAATTGATTATTGACACTTCCACAACCTCCAACCAAGCATCAACTTAAAATTTTTGGGGATTAAATTGCCTTTAGATCTAGCACACAATGCTTGTACATTAAGAATTTGAAGAGAATTAGATGTGCGCAACTTGCATGTAGAGAGAGTATATATTTACTTGAATTAGTTGCTCTTGGTTAGACTGCAAAAAACATTCCCATGTACCAATGCTTATCATTGAAGTTGTCTAAACAGGATATACTTAATTATCTGGCACAAAATGCTACAAATTCAAATGTTAAGGCAAAGTTATAAATTTTTTACCTATCACTAAGGTAATAATGGAATAACGATTTTCTTTGACAGCATACTGTGACTAAAAATGATCGTTCTTCCTTTTGGAATGTCTTTGTATCTGTGAAACCAGGTGGTGGCTGTTTATGAAAATTCTGAACCTAATCTTTCAAAATATCATGTACAGTTCTTGTGATTCTACTTTCCTTTAGTGGCCTGGGTTTTTAACAGCAGGACAACACCTAATTGCTTGGATGCCAATCCAGAAGGACTTATTAGCTGCATTGTCTAAATCATCAATTAAATGATTTTACAAAAATGAGAAGGCTGGTTTCGTACATGTGCTAAATTCCTTGTTCTCTTGATTCTGATTCTCTTACCACTATACTGTTTATTCCCCTTCTTAGGTTTTATTTTATTCATGTTGCGGAGTCCTTTAATCCCTGCTTAATTGCATGGGAACTACAATAACTTCAGCTTACATTGTGCAGTTTGTTATTGTCTCTCTTTCTGGCTGGGGTCTACTTTTCTTTGGAGGGTACAAGTTCTTTACTAGGGGCAAAGGAAAGAAAGAGGAAGTATGTTTCATCATCTCTGGGCTTCACACACTGTTTATCTGCTTTATCTTACTTCTGCATCAGAAGCTGCACCTTTTAAACGATGGTTGCTAGTAAACATGTCTTGATGCCATCTGACTGTTTAAGGCCTGGCAATGCTAAAGGGAATTGTCCATGATCTCTTAAATCATAGTCACTTTCATGTATGTCTTTTTTGGTTCTCTCTTTTAGCGATGTTGTTTTAAGTTTCATGTGGGGAGTTTCCATTTTAAAAAATTCAATGATTAAGATCTTTTTCTTTCCATTTTTCCCCAAAGAAAATGACAAAAAATTAATAGAACAGAAAACAAAAATAGCCCAAGTTGAGAAGCATGCATAAAAATAGCTCAACTTACAACGTTGTCAATCACAATTATTTGAAGTTAGAAATACTTATAAAAGGACATCTTCTGATTTGATGAAAAGCCTCTCGCGAATGTTCTTGTCGACTATAAATGATGAAATCATCCATGATCATCTGTGAAAACTTCAAGAATACTGCAATGTGTCATAGTATAAGTTCTAAGATTGCACAATACGTACTGCTTGTACTCGATAATATTTGACACATTCTTTTCTTGTGTTTTCAGAAACTGGCAGAGGCTTCACACTAGAGATTTTAGGTGGTTCGTGACATCTGGTTTTCTGGTAATAAATGTATTGCTTAAACTGT
Organism: Nepenthes alata; assembly: GCA_028571085.2. Lineage (NCBI taxonomy): Eukaryota > Viridiplantae > Streptophyta > Magnoliopsida > Caryophyllales > Nepenthaceae > Nepenthes > Nepenthes alata. The sequence continues at coordinate 6,918 of JAOVVI020008655.1, forward strand.
TGGCCCATGGAGACACTGCTGCTTGCCAAGTGTTTGTTTTTTTTTTATGAGTTACGGAAACTCCAAACCTGAAGGTTGTTAGTGTATTGGTTTAAGTTTCTCATACATTTTGCAGTCATTAAAGTTGTTCATACTTGTGACAATTTTTCTTATCATTGGATTCATATACTGTCTTCTTGTAGTTATCTATGTCCGTCACGTCCCCCGTCCCGAGGTCCAATTAAATTAATCTTAATCCATGAAATTTCAGAAAATTCGTTTATTTATCCACCGTCCAAAAACCCAATTAAGAACATCGGGTTGCGAACTTGAAATACGAATCCATATAAAGTGATAAATTAAATCACATGACTTAAAATATCATACCCGAAAATGGCTCCGAATATCGACCGTAGATAACCTTAACTTATATGTAAGGAGATATGTCCGTACTAAAATTATAGTAAACAAAATCATATCTTAGACATGCTTCTAGACAATATTGAAATCCAACTAATTCGCCAAACATTTCCATAATTAATTATTACAGTATTAATAAATTGTAGCAAAATAAACACCATAAATCTATTGTTCTGAAAATAAAATACATCACTTGAAATGCCAAGTCCTAATTCTAATCCTTGGACAACCCTTCCATTAATTCTCGTTATCTATAAATATGCTCCAAGCCCTCTAATATGAAAGACGCATAAAAATTAATGAAAAATTGAGCCAATTACTCAATAAAGTATATAATTTTCATAATTGAATAAATACTTTATATCAAAATATGTTAGAATGAACATGATTTAAAATCAAATGTATGTTAATTTTATAGATCAAGGATCAGTTAGGACTTCACAGATAAATAAGCAACTAATTAAAACTCAGGTTATATATTTTTTCACACAATTAAAGACTATAAGCTACTATTCAATACCCTTAGATAAGTCATTATACATATAACCTCGTAGATGGGATTGAACGCCGCTTTTAACCTATGGATGATATGTCCAAACCTCGATTATCATTATATATATTTAAAAATATCATAATATATCACATTCAACACTTTACAATAGTTCATGTATAATCGAATAAAAAACTCTAGTCATATACTAACAATCATTTATATTTTCTCATATTAGAGAAAATATCTTTATCTTTTAGTTTATGAAGAGTTTCTTCCTTAATTTTTTAAATATTTAGCATGCAGTAAATCATAATTTTTGTAGGAATTTAAACATGTAAGTTTAAAATATATAAAAGTTATATTCTAAATTTTTTAAACATGCAGAAACTACTATAATAGAATTACAGGAAAATCAGTATAATTAATATAATTTTATCAATTTATTATATTTATAAAGCTTGTAGGAATAATATAATATAAATTTAAGGCTTGCAAAGTATATATTTAAGAATTTAAGACATATAGAAGTATTATATATGAAAGTTAAAGCATATAAGAGCAGTTGAATATGATTTCTAAACATGCATGTATTAGTGCCGGAAATTAGCTTAAATCCTTACGTATTTGAAATCACAATTCTTTATATTTTCTAATGCTAGAGAAAATATCATTATCTTTTAACTTATATAAAATTTTCTTCCTTAATTTTTTAAACACTTAGCATGTAGTAAATGATAATTTTTAGGGGAACTTAAATATGCAAGTTTAAAACATTTAAAAGCTATATTATAAATTTTTTAAATATGCAAAAACTGTTATTATAGAAATTACAGAAAAATCCATATAATTAGTATAATTTTATCATTTCCTTTCAATTATAAAGCATGTAGGAACAATTTAGTATAAATTCAAGATATACAAAGTATATACTTAAGGATTTAAAACATGTAGGAGTATTATAGACGGAAATTAAAGCATATGAGAGTATTTAAACATGATTTTAGGATATGCATGAGTATTAGTGCAAGAAATTAGCTTGAAAACACAATGTATATGGATTAAGGATATGAGTTTCATAAAAATTGTATGGAATAGAAATTAGAGTACATACATGTAAAATATAAACATTTTAGATACGAAATTATAATATATATAGTATTTAGAATAATAAATACTCAAAAAAGTAGAGAAAAATCAATAATAAAGAAAAGATAAGTTTGGATGTACTTGTTTTATACTTAGAATCACCAAAATCTTCCTTAAATTTACTGGAATTCTCCTCTTCTAGCCTTCTTTCTCTCTCTCTCTCTCTCCTTCGCTCTTTTCCTCTCTTCTCTTTATTCTTTCTAAAATCTAGCAAAAATGATTGAAAATTAGCCGAATGGGCATTATATGAGAAACTAGCGCACATGCATTTGTTAAGCGCGCATCAGGCGCTAAGACAAAAATCGCATGGCGCACAAGCATCCACCAAGCACACATTAGATGCGTGCATTCTACCACGAATATGCACATGTGTCCTTGTGCATGCATTAGGCATAGGCAATTTGTTTAAAGTACGTACGAGCTTTCTTGAGGTATCTTTCATGCGTGTCCTCTCTGTCCAAAAACATGCATGTACATGTGTCAGGTGACGGTTAGGCAATACTGAACCTGATGTGATCTAATTCTTCATTTAACTTTGATCTAATTCTTCATTTAACTTTAATAATTTTCTCATCTTAATTTAATCAATCATAATTAAAATTATAATTCAAAATTTGTACCTTTTAATGTCTTTTTTTTCCTATATAGTAAATCTTTGGTATGTGGTTCGTATGATATGTCTGTGGACCATTGGTTCACGAATTTAAATAGTGAATTTTTTTAGCATTGGCTGACATATGTTCAACCATTCCTACTAGCTTAAGCTGATGGTTATTGATTCAAACCACATAAATAGCTTGTCTACAATTTTCACGAATCTAGCCCTTCCATGCTTGACAATTGGATGTTTCATGCCTTATGCCCCATTAAGCCTTGTGCATTGAGGTCATAGGATCCAGTCAAAGGTGCAATATATGCAACCTTATCTCTATATCATAAAAGTGTTATTTATATTATATTACCTTCATCATAGTAGAGCAACTTTACCATCATGCAAATGCTTATCTTCATGTTTTTTGTTCTTTTGCTGGTTGCTATCATCATGGGGTTTCTATCCTCACATCATCTTGAATATTACTTGCAATGTTTGCTGTCTGGCACAGGGAGATACTTCTAGTTTGGTACTGGCTTTATTTCGTAGATGGCATTGATCTGTGTAACCATGCTGCAAAATGGCTTCTAAAACTATGCAAACTATTGGAATATTGTGGTCCCTTATTTGTTATCTTGATCTTCAAATTTTGTTGGTTCATCCTGTCCACACCTTTATTAATTGCCTTTGTCAGATTTATTTTTTAATGGCTGTTGCCTCCCCCCCCCCCCTCCAATGTGAAACTCTGATTACCTATTTGTTGGTTTTTTTTTTTTGTAATTGAGTTATTCAGAAAGTTCAGACAGGAGCAAAACATTTCTAAGCCAGAAGTATACTGTAAGGATCTGCATTCAAGTGGAAACCTAAGATTGGATATTCTTTCCTCGACCAATTCTAGTATAGATCAGTCATTAGGAGAATATAACTCAATTGATTGAGTACCCCCCCCCCCAAATACATTTGTACCCGTTTCTGTTTGAGATTTAAAAGTATTAAAGTGATGTATCAATCTCAACAATTAAACTGGAACAAGCCTCTTGAAGTAGAATTAGACAAATGTACATGGATACATTTAATGATGAAAATATCTACCGATACGTATCATATTATGATATCAAGGCCTCCCCATACCAATATTTTTCGATACTATGATATTGTAATATATTTTCGTATCAGCCGACAAAGTTGATATATCAGTTGATACAACTTTATCAACTTACGATTTTTAGAATTTTTTTATCTGATATATTCAATACAAATACATGCTATCAAATACCAATTTGATCGCGATCGATATTGATACCCATACGAATATTTTCATCCATGATGCCATTGCTAGACTAATTGGGTTCGTAGTGTAATGTAATGACCTAATTATTCTCATGAATTCCTTTGGTAACATCTTTCAAGTTTCAACCCTTCTTTTTTTGTCTTTTTGCTCTTGATATCTTCTACTGTGCTAGTTTGGCCATGCAAATTGGTACTCATAGCATCTCAATCAATATGCATTACTAACTTATATATTGCTAGCAAAATATAATATTAAACTTGTCCTCTCTGTCAACCTACGTCTTTAGTTCACTTTCTCCAGAGTTTAGTAAACATCAAAATAGAGGGGAGGGGTAAAGTTGTGCCATAGATGGGTAGATTTGTTTTCTCTAAAATACATACTCAAGGTATCTCAAGCACTAGGTGTCAAGGTGTTGAATTGTTTTCCTAGAACTCGGTTTCCTCTGCTCCATCCTTGTACTCGTCCTGAGCTGCTGCGAACTTCGAATCTGATTTCACGAATATGTAGTCATCAGCTTCATCCGTTTCTGATTCATGAGTATCTGCATCCTCTGGGTCTTTCTGCAGCTTCTCTTTGTCAGAGACTTGGCTGACATTTTTCTCTTCTTTGTTCACGACAAAACTCTCTCTGTTGTCTGTGTTTCCATGTGCTTTTTGGTCATCCTTTTGTCTGTTATCCCCCTTGGCATTGTGTTCCCTGCCATCTGCCGCTGTACTATCTTGAACATTTGCTTCTTCCAATTTGGCAGCCATTTCTTGTTCTGCATTGGCATGCTCCTTGTTTTCAGCTCTGCCATCATTGCTATGATCTTCACCATTTTCAGATTTTTGAGTCTCTTGCAGTCTGATGGTTGCAGAATTATCTGCATTTTTTTCTGTCACTGGTTTTCCCTCTTTATCATTCTGTCTTACTTGACCACTGCTTCCCGTTTCTTCACCCCATCTATTTGACCGAGTGAAGTGAGCATCTTGTGCACCAGGTTCATATTTCCTCTGTGTCTCCATACCATGATCTTCAATTATGTCAATCTTCTGCAAATTCTTGTCTCCTGTGGGACTGTACCTTTTAGTCTCTAGTGCATCATCTGAGAATTTTTTTGCACCTGTACCTCCTGCTGCTTTATTCTCAGAATAACCACCTTTTTCCCTTGTTTTTCTTCCAAGCTCCCTCCATCTTTTCCCCTTGTGTTTTCGTCTCACCTTAGAACCTGAGCCATTTCCAGATCCATCAGTCCTTTCCAAATCTAAACTGCTCCTGTTGAAATTTTCAAATCTTTGGCCCTTCTCGACATTATTGGCTTGAGGACTTTCAAGTTTTCCAGACTGATTTCCCCCATCCACTGCTTGTGTATTGTTATGTTCATCTCTTGCTTTCTGTGCGTCAGGTATGTTTTCTTCTACTCTAGAGCCTCGCTGACCTTGAGAATCCTCATTTTCTCTCCCTTGGTTTTCATCTATGCTCCTTTCATTCATGGCAGCTTCACCTTTCAAAGTTCCTTCATTTCCGTCCTCCAGTTTTCTGGATGCTTCTTCTCCAGTCGTTGCATTCTCACCTAAAAAAACACCATCTATCTTGACGGCTTCACCCTGTGTTGACTGTTCACTACCTTTTTCAGTAGGAGTTTCATTTTGGTTTCTATCCTTACTTGCTATTATATTTAGTGAATTTGGGGGCTCTTGTAACTCTCTGTCATCTGCAGTCTGTTCCAAACTTCCCATGGTTGTAAAATTTACATGTGGGTTTGATGGGTTATCTGTGCTGACTGACCATACCTTAACTGGCTTCTCAAGCTTACGCTTCAGGTCTTCAATTTCAGCTTCCTTCTGCTTTAAGGTCTCTCTCAGAGTTGCAACTTGGGATATTTCATCGTTCGAATTTATATCTCGTTCTTGTAAGATTTTGATCTCATTCTTTTTCTCATCCAGTGCTGATTCCAGTGCCTCATGCTCATCTCTGAGGGAAGAAATTATGGATTGCATCTCCAAGAGCCTTCTATCAACCTCCATCTTTTCAGCTTGTAGGGGGTATACTTTCTCTTTCATCTTCAGAAGTTTCTTTTGCGCTTCTCTGTGGACTTCTTGCTCTCTCTGCGGGAGTCAAGATGGGAGAAAAATATGAACTGTGATCTTACAACCCTAAAATACCTTATCTCATGTAACTGCTAACACCCTAACAACTAAGGTTACATGGATTTCATCAAATTTTCATTTGTCCATATTTATGTCTAATAGTGCAACTTCTCATTAAATTTGAAAGTAGTATTTGATATTTAGACTGCAAAGATTTTCAGGTCACCAGCACGAGAAGACTAGTGCTAGAGATGCATTGCCGTATCATTAACAAATTGTGCTACAGAATAGCAATGACCCTTGAAATGGTCACCGAGGATGGTCTAATGTAAGGAACAAATGCTTCAGTCTGCAGATATAAAATTCCTGATTCCCTAACATCGGCAAACGATCAATAACACTCTTAAGGCAGTGTAACTTGGTAAGTAGGATTTTTCCAATTATTTTTGCCTTTTTTTTTGGTTGCTCGTTGTTAAGTAGACTATGGTTATCCCATTTTGAAATTGTCACTTGGGTTCCACAGTGGTATTGAGTTGGATTTCCATATGACTTTGAAATGCAATTTTTGTGTTACTTAACCCATCTTCGAAAGCAAAAGGAATGTTGCATTGGTGGTCATAAGATGCTTAATGTGCCCTGACTTGAATGCCAGGGAACACACATACTTTCAACATGTGATAATTCTCTGGCTGTGTGGCTCCTAGAGAGATGGAGGAAAGTAGGGCAGTAAATGAGTGATTGAGTTGTGTATTAAGAAACCATATAGATTTGTGTGCAGAAAGTCAAGACATAGCTGCATTTGCAAGGCAGCCCACAAATAGGTGAGGATTATCATGGATGGGATATGTAATGAGTTCCCTATAGTTTACCTATTCTGGGACCTGTTATGATTTTCCAACTAGTTGTGCTTCACGGTTATTTCAAGGGTTAGGATTAAGTGATAAAAATGAGGGCGGATATTTGTTATGTTTTTTAACATATTCTCAATCTATACTCTTCATTTTTGCAACTAAATCTTGACTCTTGGGATGATAACAAAACTTATAGTCGGCCGGGAGACCATAACAACCACTAGGTAATACAAGCGCACCGCTGGTGGCACTGGCGCCACTTGTTTGGTTTACCTGAAAAATTGTGAAAAAACTATAGAGAGCTGAAAAT
>JAOVVI020008656.1:0-14068 GCA_028571085.2 Nepenthes alata
TGAGCGCTGCCGGCCACACCCTATTTTCCCCTGAGTGGGGATTGGTTGGTTGCTTACAAACGGCCGCGAGAGCCGCTGGCGCTGCATCAGCCACTCCTCTATTGGCTAGCCTTTCCGCCTCTCGCCGATTTTCCGGCAATCGCATTAAATGCGTTGCAGAGTCCCGTTGTTCTCTGTCAGCGTGGCTCTTTCATGTGCTTTGGTTGCTGGGCTGGGCCTTCCGTTTCACGGGAGCCTGGCTACCCACCTTTTGGGCCTCGAAATTTTTCATGAGCCAGGACATGGGACTCAACACAAACCTTAAATCATACTCAGCAAAAACCATTATATAAATTTATTTTTATTTTTTTAATATTTATTGTTGTTTTGATGATGTGTTCTTTGCTCTTTAATTTTGATTAAACAGATTTTGATGCATCATGAATTTGAGTTTTTGATGAATTCAGGTTTAACTAATCCTAGGGTTTGTATTGACATGGGACCCGATCTCTGTGCTTCGTGGCTTAGGTTTTACACACTACAAGAAAAGACAAAAAGTCAGAGAAAAACGACGGGACTTACTCTCTAGTTTATCCTTCAATACTCAAGTCAGTAACCTTTTTTTCGAAATAAAGAATGCGAAAATGAAACTTGTTGGAAATGATACAATGATGAAAATTTGTGAGTCCGACTCAGAAGTACGTTTGACGTGGAGCGGCTTTTAGTTGTAGTACACTCGTGAAGAACTACTTTTCTAGCCACTAGGTTCACGGGAAGCGAGTAGTGGAAAAGAGAATGACACTTGATTATTTTGAAAGCGGGATTGCTTGCGCATGTTTAAGTATTGGAGCAAGTGTATCTTTGAAGTGTGTCATCAGGGTTTTTTATAGCTATCTGACCTTGCTATTCTTCTTTAGGCGGCAAGGTCTACTGCCAACTACCTAATGGGATCCTTACCATCCTTAGAGGGGATGTCGGCGCCCTTTAGGGCCGCAAAGGTTGGAAGGAAAGATTCTTTTTCCCGTGGAGATGTCGCGTATCGTGAATGCTAGAGCTTCTATTGTGAGGCGCACGCTGACTTGGGAGCCTCCTTTGTATGATGTGCGCTGAATCAGGGTCTTCCATCTCAGATTACGTTGCAATATGAGGAGATCCTCTGCATCGCAGCCAATTAGGACAGATGACTTTGTGCGTGTGGGAAAGGGTTCATGGGCCGCATCCAGTTATCTGAAAGTCATCTCCGGTCAACTGGGGCGTTGACCATTCTTTAGGCCAGCGAGCAACAATTCTACTAGGTTGATCGCCTCCTTGGGCTGGCCCATTTCAGCCGTTCCCATCAGTTTTTATAATAGATGATTAGCGATAACCATTTCACTGAATTTAATATAATATTCTTTAACGATATAATTAATTATAAATCATTTTTTATCATCTCTTTATAAATTTTTCTTGGTCTATTTATTCAATTTTTTTTCAATCATAATTAACTCAATTTTTCTTACAGATACCTCATTTATCATGCATTTAAAATTTCTGAATCACATAAAACACCTTTACTAGTATAAACTAACCTCCTCATTCTGATTCATTGCATTCCTGCTTCACCAACCCGGGCAGACTCATTAACAGTATCGTACATGTTGTCCTTCTTCTTGATGTAGCGTGGAGGAATCAGCTTTCATCCTTCGGTTTTGGCAGCAATGGGAAAAAGCTTGATTTGTCAACCTGGAATACTGCATACTGGAATTCTTATGCTCTGGTCCAAAGGTCTTCAATGAGAATGACAACTGATGACGTTTACCAAATAATTCTCTAAGGCTCTAATTTTTTTCAACACTGCTATGGCATAAAAAGAATGGAGGCAGATGTAGCTTGTTCAAAGACAGATGCAAAGGCGTTGATCCAGCAGCTGATTATTCTAAGCATCTTTGAAATTGGTAATGTGGTGCTTAAGGAAGCCCCATTTCCCAGAGAATTTCAATGAGTTGATAAGTTTCTTTTTTATAAATATTTCATGTTTGAACTCAGAATCGATAGTTCATAGTGAAGTAATTTTACCGGCACGTCAAGCTTCACCCTCTAATACAAGAAAGAAATAATCCCGAGTTTGGGGCATGTTTAACTTAATTAAGAAGTTCAGCAAAGAATATAATCAAAGAGCAAATAAAATTTGGCATTTTCTTTGGTTTTTGTTTTTAATTATTTTATTTCATTTAAATTTTGTGCTAACCAAACATAGCTGTCAATTCATGCAACCGGGCAAGTTTGCATCTCAGAGAGAAAGGCAAAAAAGATGGATGAACAAGCAACTACTTGCTACAATTGAAAGATGCAGCAGAATAGACTGCATTTGAAGTTTCAAACACTGAATTATTCTTTCACAACAATCATAAAGATGGGGGTTTTTGAACAACTAATACACGGAAAAATCTCATCATTCCTCATCGCAAAATGAATGATCTTACAAATCTCCAAAGATGGACTAATAGAACGAAAAATCAGGTCTTCTTCTATCATGCTAGAAGCTTTCTCACATGACTCAGTAGGAAATATTTCTACAAAACTACATCTTTGTGATCAGCTGCCAAGTGAACATACTTGCCATCGACAACGAATTTGGAGCTAGAGTTGATCTGCAATGGTGGAATAGATCAAAGGTGTACCGTAATATCACTATATCCTATCCTAATAAATTATCGATTTTAGATCACTTTCTTGTGACTAAACGAAGCAAGTGAAGAATTAAAGCAGTGTCGGAGATAGCTTATGGACCATATAAGCGCCCAATGGGCATATGTGCACGGATAGTAGAATGGACACGGCTCGTGCAGAACCAATGAACGCTTGTGCGCGAATAATCGAATGGGTGCCGCTCATGCATGGCAGGTGTAGCTATGCGCACTTGATGCGTACTCGAAGAGCATACGTGCGCCAACATTGAGTATAAAAATCTTGCACGATTTTCGGGGAAACATTTGAAATTATTTTGACATAAAAAGTGCTGCATGAACGGAGAAAAAAGGAAGATGTTTGACATCCGGTTGGGATCCAATTTGAGTTATATTCTTCACTAAGTTTGGATGCATTGCTCTAGTTTTATTTCTAAGACAAATTATCATTTGGTTGCTCGTTTTCACGGTGTATTCTTCTCTAATAGGTTGCGAAGTGTGTTAGGGTTGTTTTCTACCGGTCATTCACTCGGGTTGTAATGGAGAAATTTTGGAGGAGGTTATATTTGTAATAAGACACCTTTATGGTTGATTTCTTCATAGTTTGCCTTGCAGTTTTTCTTCAATTAATAAAGATTTTTTATATTAAATATTATCATTACAACCTGTGTACTTGATTGTGATTTTGTTCATTGTGCACTCAATGTTTGGTAATTGATGATTGATGAGGGATTCGAAAGTTTGTTTTTACTGTGCCGGTTATATGTGTGTTTTTTGTACCTGTGAAATCCCAACGTAAACAGGTCAAATCATGAACTTTACCTTCTGCTTAACAGTGTTATTGAACTCGGGATCATCTATCTGGATGCCAGATTCCATGAGAGCCTTCAAAACAAGTTTCTGCAGCTTCCTCATCTTCAGAATACCATCTGATGTCTATCACAAGCATGCAGAAAAATACTACATTACGCTTACCATCATTACAAACATTAAGTATACAGGAAAATGGATTTCTCCATTCCCATGGATCTCAGGAGAGAAAGCAAGTCATAATCCCCTGTCGTGATGCCAATAATTCTGATTTATGAGAGCAACAACTCTATGGTGGTTGGAAAAGGGGCAGCCCAAAAAGAAAAGGGCCTCAAGTCTTATAAATCGGGTTAGTCATATGATTCCTCTATTGCCAACTCAATTTAGTAAACTATCATTCAATAGTAAATGTCATTTCAAATCAATTTTTATCACATCATCCCTTCTTTTCTTAGTTCTACCTCTTCCATTCTTCCCTCCAACTGCAACCAACTCAATTTTTTCACAAGAGCTTCATTCAGCCTCATTTCAAGTGTCCGAACCACCTTAAACATTTTTCTCTCATCTTCTAAATGCGTAGCTTCAAAATATTTAGAATATCGTGACTTCTTATCTTATCATTTATTGTGATATTATTCATTCATCTTAGCAATTTCAAATCTGAAATGCCTGCTTTATTTACTTATTTGACTGTCTAACATTCTATCCACAAAGTATAGTCGGTTTACTAGTTGTTTTATAACATTTTCCTCTCAACTTTAAAGGTATACTTCAATCACAAAACACACATGATTCACTTGGTAAGGTATGACATAATTCCACATACTTACAGATTTCAAGGTTGATGTAATCAGCTTCTTCAACTTTATTTCCTGTCTGGAATCTCCTTTGATGAGTTTGGATTCACTCCTCGTATCTTCCTTTAGTACATCATGTTTGGCAGCTATCATGCCCTCCTTTTCTTTCAGTGCATCCTGTTTGGCCTTCTTTACCCTGTTGGCTGTTATATTGCTTTCCGCTCCCTGGGCATGAATATCTTCCCCATTTCCAAACTCGGACAGAATATCAGAGGCAATCTTTTTCTTAACACCATCATCTTCAGATGCATCAATCTTTTTCCTTTTCTTTGATGACAGATTTCCATTTTGTGCCAATGAGTGGTCATTTTTTGATTTAACTATGGGCTGACCATTGTTCTTATTAGCCTCAGAATCTACATTATCTAGCAATTCATTTTTGTAAGTATTTTCTGTTGAGTCCATATTAGCTCGAGTGGGTTTTTCTGTTGGTTTAGATTGTTGGTTTGAAGCATGGAAAGCTCGGGATTTTGCCCTGTGCTTCTTCCCTTCAGCATGGAGAAGCAGGGTCTGCTTGCTAGTAGCTTGGGTGTTGCAAAGACTGCATATACACAGATTGACAAATAAAGAACAGCTCATTTCCAATCTTTAGCACAACCAGTTAGCAAAAGTATCCAAAGAAATCACATTAATGTATCACATTTCACAAAAGCATAGAATTCAAAAAATTCTCAGATAACCATCAGTATGGGGTCTCATTGAATAATCCAATCATGAAAATTAAATGTTAGATGAACCATAGTATTCATGCAGTAAGCAAAAAAAAGAAAGAAAATTCCATCTACTCCGGTATAAGTAAGAAAGCATTAAATCAAGCTCTCCAATGGATAATTAAAAAATGAGAAAGCAAGCACCAGAACTAAATACAGGAGGTGTGGAGGGAAGAATCCAGGAACACAAGAAATAGACCATGAATGCCCACCATGAAGTAAATACGTATAAACTACTATGTGAATGATCAATTCACTGTGCACATCACATTGCTATTGAACTAGCCAGGTTGCTGCCATGAAGGCAGATATTCGGGCTGTTTATGGGCATCCCACTCAAGGCAAATGGGTCCATGTCGGAGGCAACAGGGCAGCCTTTACAACATTGGTGCAGCATTTTTTCCATATGGCCCGAGTATGAAAAAATCATATCAGCCCACATGGCTTATTCAAAACTGACATATTTCTCCATCGAACAAAATTCACTGAGAAATTTTCTCACCGGTTAGTTTCTTCCCAAATGGGTTAATGGGATCAATATATAAATCCTTGGGCGACTCTCTGTTGGTTATTGGGCTATTTGAGATAAAAGTAAACTCCAGAGATTCAGAAGATCATGCAATGTAATAAGGCATCAGAAAGTACTTTGATACATACCTACAAAACCAGGGTGGACGTTCAGATAATCCAACATTTACATCAAAATCTGGTTTGCGCTTATCATTTGTGGATTTTGCAGGTTTGTCACTTGAAAATTTCCCTTGGCCCTTTGGTCCATACTTTTCCTGAAAACAAATTATATAGAGAACTTCCTCATTGCTTATGAGAGAAGATAAAAGGCATTTAACATTAACATTATTACCAAAAGTAATTCATATGAGAAAATCCCAATATCAGAGAGCTGATAAAATTTCCAAACTCAACAATTATTTACTCGAGGGTCAAAATAAAAAATACTTCCAGGTCCTGCCGCTTGAAAACAGAAGGAAAATGATTACTTCCGAAGAAATTTGTTTTCCTTTTCAAAGAAATTGAAGCAAAGCTAAAGCTAACTGCTCTGCATGTATATATCTACTTCAAGTAATCATCCACAAATATACGTATGATAAACAAAGATTAAGCAGTGTCAAAACGAACCTCTTCAGTAATGCATTGTGTGTGACCCTGAACACTTTGCTGCCCAAATATTTCTCCACAGTCTATGCAAGAAAGCTGCTTCATAAAACGAAACTCATCAAAATGCTTCCAAATCTAAACGAAAAAAAGTAATCGAAACCGAATTTTGTTTTCATTCTTTGCTCGGGAGAGGAGGATGGAGAGAGAGAGAGAGAGAGAGAGAGAGAGAAGACCTTGGTGGCAGAGCACATGCGAAAGTGGTTGGGAAGCTTGGGCTTTTTGAGGTTCTCACCACAATCCTCGCACTGAAACCAAACCATTCTCTGATTTCACTACTTCAGAGCGAGAGAACCGGAGAATGAAACAGAGATTTTACGGTGTCTTAATTAATTGAAAGAGGAAACGAAAGAGAGGTAGCGTTTGATCTCTGTAGAGTTTAGGGCTTTGCCATGGCGGGTCGACGGAAACAAGACGAAGATGATGATCGGATCCTCCGAGCGGGCGAAAGCGTCGCTCAATTGGGCTTCTTGGATTGGGCTGTTGCTTCTTTACTTACAACTACTTACATAAATACACATATTTATAGCTATTGATATGCATTCTGCTTCTATTGAAGAACAATATGCCACCTTTTATTTTTTGGATGCCTAGAAAATAAAAGAGACTCCCAAATGCATACTATTGAAGAACAATATGACACCTTGTCATCTTATTTAATAAAAATGTTATAATTTGTCTAAGAATGGAAAAGCCAAAAGCAATGAGGGAGGTGGAGAATTTTGAATATTATTGTCTAGAGGTTTATTTGAGGCCGTAAATGCTTTTTAAAAGTTTACGCACCTGATGTCTTATCTCCGGTCTAAGTAGATAATTATTAAATAAATAAATAGTTCAAATAATAATCTATAAATAGTTACATAATCTAAAATCGGGTCAAACATAACAAGCCTAAAGGCCAAAAAGTGAAATAACCACAAGCCACAAAGAATACAGGATCTCGCTAAATTAATTCTATCGGATCTTTAAAATAAAATATATTAACCCACTTGTTGGGTCCCTTGCCAAGGCTCACAATCGTTGGAGGCTCAGCCCACTATGCAAGGAGCCCACGTGATGCCCAACTGGCGATAGAAGATAAAAACCCTCCAGCGCTTTAATGAGCTGCCAGGGAAAGGGAACGAGCTAGCCAATGAGAGCGTAGTCAAGCATGCAGCAGCGGCTCAGGCGACTGCCTACAGACAACCGGCCAATCCCCATTCGAGGGAAAACCAAGCCTGGACGGCAGTGCCTAGGAGCCTGCCAGCCACCGCTAAACGACAGCTGAGATGACTGGCACACCACGACAACGACCAGCGGCCGTAGAACCCTAGCAACGGACATTCTCACGCCCAGCGTCCACTATGGAGGAGCCTATAAAGGCTCCGTTCTCCCTCAGAGCAAGGGGTTCTGAGACTCTCAAATTCTTGATCGACTTGGACTCTAAAACTCTCAAGCTTCCTCCCAACTCTGACAGACAATTCCAGAGATCAAAGGGAGACGTTAACGGATTCTGAAAGACTTTGTACCCAGGCGTCCAGTGCAAGTCCTCATCTCAGAACACCCGAACCCTTGCGCCTGCTTAGGCAACGGGAGTGAGCCACTCTTTGCGGTGCACTAAGGAAGCCAGACATTCCATACCTGCTCATTACATTTTCCACTCAAAAGCATAAGTATACTCACACATCATTAGCATACATCTTTACACCGCCCAGAGCGAGTGTGACCTCTCCGTTTGTTGCGGGAACTTGCTGACTTGAGCGTCTGAGTGGCCGTGGTGGGAGAAATCTCGTTGAACCTCTCACTTCTTGTTTATTGATTGTGTTGTGTAGGTTCCAAGTTAATAGATACGAAAACCGGACCCTTATCCTGACGCCACCGCGTGCTTAAGAATCCGAAGGCTCCCTAATCTGTACAATAACCGAGGACCCAGAGATGCAATATTGGCGTCATTTGTGGGAAACTGACAAAAAGTCTAGCGTCATTTTCCTACTCTCCTCCTAAAATAAAAGAAAATGGTGAACAACAGGGCACAGGCCAGTACTCCAGTAATGGAAAAAGGCTCCGTAAAACAAAGATCATCATGTTGAGAGCCAAGGGGACGCCCACCCAGAGCCCGACGACCACCATCTGGCCGCGAACGTAGGCGATATCAAGCGATCCTCCACGCCCCGTGTGAGCACACAGGAACACCTTGGCCAGGGGCTGCCCCTCTAGCATCCCAGGCCTCCTCCTCCAAGAGAGCGAGGCGTCGTGCGACGGCCCTCCGAAGACAATCCAACCGACCTAACAACGCCGTGGCCCAGGCGGCTCCCAACGGAGTTGACCCTCACAAAGCAGAAAGACATCCCAACCGTAGTGATCGGGGGGACAGCCCTAAGCGGCGTAACCCCCGCAACTCACGTGGCCACGGGAAGCAGACCGCGGCGGGCTCCAATAACGAGCGGCCAACTCAAGTGGAGAGTCGGCATCCCCGACGAGCTCCACCGAACCTCCAGGACCGCACGGAGCTCCGCGATGTCATCAACGCATGGAGAGGCACCTCTGACCCACCGATGGAGGAAAAAGTAAAAGTGCCGTGGGACATCCTTCATAAGGATAGGACCACACCTTCCTTCACCGACCTTCAGAGGCCGCCCTTTGCCATGAATCTACGGACCCAACTGGTCCCGAATAAGTTTAAGATGTCGGTCCTAGAGGGGTACGACGGAAGCAAGGATCCAATGGACCACCTCAACTGCTTCCATACCCACTTGTCTTTGCAGGGAGCGAGTGAGGCCCTGATGTGCCAGTGTTTTTCCGTCACCCTCAGGAGGGACGCGTTGCTCTGGTTCCACGGCCTCCCTTCGAACTCCATACGCTCATTCGACGAGCTGGCTGATAGTTTTTTGAGCCAGTTTGCCTCCAGCCGCAGGGAGGAGAGGCAACCATGGCATCTGGTCCGCCTCCGCCAGAAGTCGGACGAAAGCCTGAAGCGGTTCCTTGATCGTTTCATCACCGAGGTGCGGCGGATCCCTCAGCTCTCTGATGAGCTGAAGCTCAACGCCTTTGTCGTTACGCTAGTGGCGGGGGACTTCTTCAAGCACCTGTCGCACCAGCGCCCTCAAACCTTCCGGGAGGCTGAGGCCATCGCCAGGGCATACATCACGGCCGAAGAGGCCAATGGGGTGAAGCACCCTGAGCGAGCGGACCGACCACTAGAAGCCACCAGGACCACTGGTGGGCAAAAGAGGGATGGCAACGGCAACCGCTTCCCTGAGCACCGTAAGCAGCAGCGGCCTTCGTCGTGCTCCAGGAAGGACTACGGGCGGGCATCCTTGACCCCATGAACGACAGCCGTGCCAACATCGTGATGGAGATCCAGGATGAGAAGTTCTTCAAGTGGCCAAAAATACCAAAGGGACCTAGCGACAGTGACCAGTCCAAATACTACCAATTCTATCGTTGCCTGGGTCACTCCACTGAGAACTCCCAGACTCTGCAGTAGGAGATTGAGGATTTGATCCGTCGCGGGCACCTTAAGCGGTTCATGAAGAGTTTGGGGCAGGGGCCCGCCACCTCGGATGGAGAAGCCAGTTAGCCTCCGAGGGGACACACGGCCGCCGGCGTGGTCAGCATGATTTCTACTGCTATCACCAGTGACGTCGGGCATAAGGAGCCCAAGCCTACCTCCAGCAACAAGCGAGATAGGACGGGGGACCGAAGTGATGTCATTAGCTTTAGCAGCGATGATATGGCTCATGTAACCTCCCCCATACTGACCCCATTGTTGTATTTGCCATCGTTTCAGACGGTAGGGTTGACTACCAGCTGAAACGAGTTTTTATTGATAATAAAAGTTCATAAAATTTACTGTATTTCAGCGTGTTCTTTAAACTTGGATTGAGACAAAGCCAGATGAAGGCTGTCGGCAAACCCTTGTACAGTCTGGACAATGAACCTGTCTCCGTACAAGGAATAGTCCGACTAGGGGTCACTATGGGGACCCACCCGCGCTCTTTAACACAAGAGATGACGTTCCTCGTCGTTGACCTACCGTCCATCTATAATGCCATACTAGGCAGACCCTTCCTCGTAACATTCGGAGCCGTAACGTCGATCCCACATCTGAAAGTGAAGTTTCCCACCCCATGGGGTGTGGGAGAGGTCCTGGGAGACCAGAATAAGGGGTGAACGTGTTATCTATCCCAGATCAACCCTGCGGTACCAAGCTGCCCGGATGAAGACTTTGACCTCCGTGACAAACCCCTACTGCGGCAGGCCTAGTCGGGAGAGGCCACCGAAGTCGTCCCATTGAATCCTTCCGACCTGAAAAGGTGCATCAACGTGGGCAGATCTCTCCAACCCGCAGAGCGCGACAGGGTGATTACCTTCCTTAGGGCTAACTCTGACGTGCTTGCATGGATTCCCGCCGACATGCTCGGGATACCGATTGAAGTAATCGTCCACAAGTTGGGCCTTAACTCGAGTGAGAAACTCATTCGACAAAAGCGTCGGAACCACTCCGTCGAGAAGTTAGTCGCCATAAGGGAAGAGGTAAGGAGACTCCTGGACACGGGATTTATCCGAGAGGCACAATATCCGAATTGGCTATCTAACATCGTGCTGGTGAAGAAAAGCAGCGGCAAGTGGCGAATATGCGTTGACTTCACCGACGTGAACAAGGCTTGCCCTAAAGACAGTTTTCCTCTCCCTAGGATCAACCAACCGTGGACTCCATGTCCGGGCACGAGCTCCTAAGTTTTATGGACGCGTACTCTCGCTACAACCAGATCCGGATGCATCGAGGGGATGGGGAGCACACTTTCTTCATGACTGATCAAGGAACGTATTGCTACAAAGTAATGCCCTTTGGCCTCAAGAACGCTGGAGCAACCTACCAGCGCCTGGTGAACAAAATATTTGAGGCTCAGATTGGACGAAACGTGGAGGTGTACGTCGACGATATGCTCATAAAGAGCAAAATCGCCTGCGACCACATCAGCGACCTAGAGGAGACGCTCCAGGTCCTCCGGGGGCACGGGATGAAGCTCAATCTCGCCAAGTGCGCCTTCGGGGTGACCTCAGGAAAGTTTCTGAGCTTCATCATGTCCTAACGCGGTATCGAAGCCAACCCAAAAAAGATCAAGGTCATTCTCGACCTGAACCCCCCGTGGATGATAAAGGAAGTGTAGAAACTGACTCGGTGGATCGCGGCCCTCTCGCGGTTCCTCGCCAAGTCAGCGAAAAAGTACATGTTCTTTTTTAAGGCATTGAGGGGCACTAAATCGCGCGGGTTCAAGTGAAGTGAAAAATGTGACGAAGCTTTCAGAGAGTTGAAGACGTACCTCACCAGCCCGCCGCTTCTGAGTTCGCCGCTCGAGGGTGAGTACCTTTACCTCTATTTGACTACATCAGCAGCGGCCCTCAGCTCCGTACTAGTTGGGGAGCGAGAGGGCGCACAACGGCCAGTGTATTACGTAAGCTGGGTGTTGACAGACGGAGAGGCCCGCTATCCGCATGCCAAAAAAATGGCGCTCGCTCTCATCTATTCGGCCCGAAAGCTGCGGCCTTACTTCCAATCACACCGGATTGTGGTATTGATTGATCAACCGCTCAAGTCAATCTTGCAGAAGCCGAAAATGTCTAGACGGTTGGTCAAGTGGGCCGTCGAGCTGGGAGAGTTTGACATTGAGTTTCAGCCTCGGCCAACCGTGAAGGGACAGACCCTGGCCGATTTCATCGTGAAGTAGCGACCCTAGCACCGACAAAGGCTAACAACTCAGAGGACACAGACGACCACGACCACCTAGTGTGGACACTAAATGTGGATGGGTTATCTACTCAAGCAGGCAACGGAGCAGGAGTCGTGTTGAAAACACCGGAGGGCGCAAAGATTGCGTACTCGTGACGCTGGCCTTCCCGACCACCAACAACGTGGCAGAATACGAAGCACTCCTTGCGGGCTTGCAATTGGCCAGGGAATGTTCCGCACGGTAGTTGGTCGTGCGCAGCGACTCCGAGCTTGTAGTCAACCAGGTGAAGGGGGACTTCGACGTGTCAAACCCGCAACTTGCGAGGTACCTAACGAAAGTGAAGACCTTGATGCCCGAGTTCGACCGGTTCATGATCGAGCATATCTCGAGGGCCGAGAATGAGCGCGCTAATCAACTGGCTAGGGACGCAGCAATCGGAGTCCTGGAATAGTATGCCAGGGAGCTGCGGGAAGTTCTGACTGCTCCAAGCATTGACGCCGTAGATCAAGAGGTACTATGGGTCGAGGTTGAAAATAATTGGATGACACCATACATAAAGTACTTGTCCGAGGGAAACCTCCCCGAGGATGAAAACGAGGCCAAGCAGGTTAAGAAGACGACACGTTGGTACACGCTCCTCAATGGAAGGTTGTATAGGCGCGGATATTCCGCTCCACTATTGAAATGCCTTACTCCAGAGGAAGCTCAATACTCACTGAGCGAGGTACACCTGGGACTGTGCGGCTCGCACATCGGAGGTAAGAACCTCGCATTCAAAATCATGCGCCAAGGGTTCTATTGGCCGACCATGAAGCGGGACTAAATGGAATTCGTCCGAAAGTGTGAGAGTTGCCAGGTCCATGGCCCCATGACGCATCAGCCGTGCACGGAGTTGCACTGCCTCCAGTCCCCGTGGCCGTTCGCGTAATGGGGGCTCAACTTACTTGGACCACTACCGATGTCCTCCGGGCAAAGAAAATTCTTGATCGTGGGAATTGACTACTTCACTAAATGAGTAAAAGTTGTCCCTCTCGCCAAGATCACCGAATAGAACGCGATGGAGTTCCTCCGTGAGGGTATCATTTGCCGCTTCGGGATTCCTGAGGTCATAGTGACCGACAACGGAACCCAGTTCACGAGCAAGCGATTCACGAAGTACTGTCGCGATCTCCACATCAGGCTTGGCCACACGTTTGTGGCCCACCCTCAGACCAACGGACAGGTTGAAGTCACCAACCGCACGCTGCTGCATGGGTGAAAGACCAAACTGAAAGACGCAGGGGGCTCCTGGGTCGAGGTGCTACCGTCCGTGCTCTTGGCGTATCGAACAACCTCGCGGAAACCGACAAGAGAGACGCCTTTCAGCCTCTATTTTGGGGTTGAGGCTGTTGTTCCCGTGGAGGTGGGAATGCCAAGCTTGCGGGTCGAATCGTTTGACCCAACCACTAACACTCAGCGACTCCGGGAAAGCCTAGACCTACTCTCTGAGGTTCGAGATGCGGCGCGACTATGAGTCACAGCTTATCAGCAGCGCGTCGCACGGTACTACAACAAACGGGTGAAAGCTCGCCCTCTCGAAGTTAGGGATCTGGTCATTCAGAGCGTAGAGGCGACGGGAAAGATCGCAAACAGGAATAAGCTCTCCCCCGAGTAGGAATGGCCGTTCCTCATCTCCGCAATCCTCAGGAGCAGAGTGTACAAGCTGCGTGCCCAGAACGGCAAACTGGTCCCGCGGACCTAGAACCAAGCCAACTTAAGGAAATACTATCAATAGCGCCGCGTCAATCCAAGTAGGACGCACTCGTGCACCGCATCAAATGCTTGTACATGTGCCATGCTTTTTTGTTAATAAAGTTAGCTTCCTAGTTATTCTACATCTTCATGTGTATGAACTATTTGCATGCACTGCATTCTTAAACCAAAACGACCTAGACTGCCCCTAAGTCGGGAGGACAGGCATCCGTCCATAAAGTAAATCCATGGCCCAATGCCAGGCGGTCCGCGAGTGACCGTCCCAGGATTTCGTCCATGCACCATATGGTCCGAAGACGGCCCCATACATCTTGGCTCCATGCCATATGTGTTAGAAAAATGTCCCACATGACGTGACATATGAATTATTGATTTATTGAATTAATTAAATAATCCTATTAGTT